>NW_004624805.1:10747679-10759269 GCF_000247695.1 Heterocephalus glaber
TATCTTATTTCTCCATCAATTTTGAAAGATAGTTTTGCAGGGTACATCAATCTGGGTTGGAGGCTGTTTTCCTTTAGGGCCTGAAATATATGACTCCAAGCTCTTCTTGCCTTGAGGTTTTGCATTGAGAAATCTGCTGTGATTCTGATGGGCTTTCCCTCATATGTGATTTGCCTCCTTTCTCTCACTGCTTGTAGAATTTTGTTCCTCTGTTGGATTTCTGGAATCCTAACTCTTATATGCCCATGTGTAGATTTTTTTTTATTAAGGCTAGCTGAAGTCCTACATGCCTCACCTATCTGTATGTCAAGTTCTTTTCCCCTCCTTGGGAAGCTTTCTGCCATCACTTCTGTGAACAGTTTTTCCATGTCATCTGCACTCTCTCCTCTCCCTTCATTGACTCCAATCAGTCTTATGTTATTCTTCTTTGCAACGTCTAGCAGCTGCTGGATTGATTTCTCATGTTCCCTTACAATTTTAAAGCAATTTTTCTTTTCCTCCTCACTAATTCCAATCTCATCTTCTATATGTGAAATTCTATCTGCACATTGGTTCATTCTGCTGCTCAGACTTTCATTCGAGTTTTTAATCTCTTGGAAATCTGTTTGTATCTGCCCTATGGATTCCATTTGTCTCCTATGTTGGGATTGCATCATGTTCCTCAGATCCCCCATTCCTTCATCTGTGTCCTCTCTAGACTTATTAATCATGTCTTGCACCATGAGAAAAATCTTTGCTGTTATCTGAGTAATCATTTCTGATTTCATTCCTCCCAGATCCTCTCTTGTTGCCAGTTCAGTGAGTCCAGGTGGTTGAGTATCAGACTGTTCCATCTCATTTCCCTTTGGAGTTGCTGTAGGTGATCTGGAAGTCTGTTCTTGAGGTTTGTTTATGTGTCTTCTCATTTCCATGGGGGGCAGGGTGCTTCTGGAGCCCATGCAGCTCACCCTCTCTGCCCTAGGAGCTTGGGATGGAAGTGGGGGAGCTTCCCTCCAGGTTCTGGGACTGGCTCAGTTTCTCTGCCCTAGGAGCTTGGGATGGTAGTGGGGAGCTTCCTTCTAGGTTCTGGGACTGGCTGAGCTTCTCTGCCCTAGGAGCCTAGGATGGAGGCAGAGAGCTTCCTTCCAGGTGTTGGGACCTGCTGAGCTTCTCTGCCCTAGGAGCCTGGGATGGAAGCCAGGAGCTTCTGGGTGCTGGGACCGGCTCACCTTCTCTGCCCTAGAAGCCTGGGATGGTGGTGGGGAGCTTCCTTCCATGTGCTGGGACTGGCTGAGCTTCTCTGCCCTAGGAGCCTGGGATGGAGGAGGGGAGCTTCCTTCCAGGTGCTGGGACTGGCTCACCTTCTCTGCCCCAGGAGCCTGGGATGGAGGCAGGGAGCTCCCTTCTGGGTGCTGGAACCGGCTTAGCTTCTCTGCCCTAGGAGCCTGGGATGGAGGTGGGCTCTTTCCATTTTTTTGTATCCTCTTCGATCTCTTTTTTTAGAGTGCTGTAGTTTCCATTATAGAGGTCTTTTGCTTCCTTTGTTAGATTGAATCCTAGATATTTCATTTTTTTGAATGCTATTGTAAAAGGAATTAATTCCCTAATTTCTCTGTCAGTGAGTCTGTTATTTGTGTACAAGAAGGCTATTGTTTTCTGAGTGTTGATCTTGTATCCAGCTACTCTACTGAATCTGTCAATTAAGCCTAAAAGTCTTTTGGTAGAGTTTTTTGGGTCTTCTATGTAAAGTATCATATCATCAGCAAATAATGACAGTTTAGCTTCTTCCTTTCCTATCTTTAGTCCTTTTATTTCTTTCTCTTTTCTAATTGCTGTTGCTAATGTTTCCAGAACTATATTGAGTAGGAGTGGTAATAGCGGGCATCCTTGTCTTGTTCCTGACTTTAGCGTGAAAGTTTTCAGTTTTTGACCATTTAGTATGATGTTGGCTGTTGGTCTTTCATAGATAGCCTTAATCAAGTTGAGATAAAGATCTTCTATTCCAATTTTCTATAGGGTTTTTATCATGAATGGGTGTTGAATTTTGTTGAATGCCTTTTCTGCACATATTGAGATGATCATATGGTTTTTGTCCTTGACTCTGTTAATATAGTGCATTTTATTTATTGATTTACAAATGTTGAACCATCCTTGCATCCCTGGGATAAATCCGACTTGGTCAGGGTGTACGATCTTCTTGATGACCCTCTGTATTCTGTTTGGCACTATCTTGTTCAGGATTTTTACATCAATATTCATTAGGGAGATTGGCCTGTACTTTTCTTTTTTGGTTGGGTCTTTCCCTGGTTTTGGAATAAAAGTGACACTTGCTTCCAGGAATGAATTTGGAAGTATTGCTTCCCTTTCACTTTCCTTGATGAGTTTAAAGAGTAATGGCAATAGTTCTTCTTTAAATGTCTTGTATAATTCAATGCTAATTTATTTCTTAATTTGCCTTCCCTGAGGTCTGTTTGTGACTATCAACAAAAGCCTAGAACTTAGATACAGTGGACTCTTAAGTTATAACTAGCCTAACATATGAGCAACTTGAGTTAATTAGGTTAATGGAAAATTCATCTGCTCATGTCATTATTCAGCCCTGCCATTGATAGCAAGCATTACTCACTGTGCTTTCCCAAGCCTATTCGTTGGACAACCATTACCCCGTACTTTCTCAAGCTTTGTCCTCTGCAGGTAGCCACCAGCCCCTTTCACTGAACTCTCCCCATCATGATCCTATAAAAAGACCTCATAGCCTGTATGAGAATAACCAGTCTGGTCTCAAGGCAGGACAGTCTCTCTTAGGTTTGTTTTGAAATAAACTTTTCCTGTTGAGCTTTTCCTTCTTTTTTTGTAACATTTGGGTCTAGGAAACTACTCCAGTATTTCCCACTTCCTCCTTTTGTGACCCTGTCACCTCCTCTTTGCCCCTCTTCCTCATGAGCCCCAAGAGGTCATTTGCTGTTTCTCACTAAAATTAAACACTAGACACTTCATTATCCAGCTCAGGACTGGTAAGATTACTCCCTGCCTTCCTCAAGTACCTGGAAAATCTAGGTCCATCCTAGACCTCCGAAAGGTCCTAAAGGGCCAGGGTCTGCAGTGGACTTCTGCAAAAATTGGAGCAGGGATTCCTGCTCAATATTAGAAAAATATTCTCTGATGTGGCTGGGCCATGTTTACATAGAATCTCTTTTCCTTAGTCCTATTTGGGGGACACACCAGTGCAAGGCTGTGGACTCCCAGCTGCTGTCTTACCAGTTACTCTGGGCTCCCAAATTTCTCAAATTCTAGCAGATACTTCTTTGGGTTGCCTCCTAAAAAATTTCACCTCTCAATTTAAAAGGGGATATTCACCCTAAATGTCCACAGCCAATGGCCTAAAGGTGGCACATTTGCTTTCCAAATTCTTCATGACCTTGATTACTACCTGCAGGAAAACAGTAAGTGGCAGAGGGTCCCTTATGCTCAAGCTTTCTTCACTCCCCACTTGTGCCCCTCTCTGCTAAATTTGCTCTGTCCACCAGACACTCATATTGGAGGAAACACCCACACTTAACTCCTTAGACTCTGACCTCGACCCAGTGATGAGCCTGTATACTACCAGTTCCTCCCCCTAACCTTTTTGAGCTATTGCTGCCTCCCACTACAGATGCAGCCCAGAGAGCTTCAGAAGCAGCTTAACTTTCCACCCTCTCTCCCTTGCCCTCCCTGCCAGTTACTTACTCCCATCCAGCCCCTGTCACTCCTGCAATCCTTCCACTACCAGCCAAAAATGAAAAATAAAAGATCTAGGCCTAGCAAAACAAAAATTGAAAAATTTATTTTTTGCTTCCAATTTGAATGGGTATTTTTGTTTAATTGATATGCTTATAACATTTTTTGTGCTTTGTAAATTCTTAGACTAAAATTACAGGGTTGATTCACTTTTTTGCTGCTTCAATCAGGGTAACTTATTTAGTGAATTGGGAGCCTGCCAAATTTACAATGTAACAACCAAGAACACAGGAAAAAAAAGAGAGAGAGAAGAAGAAGAACACTTTAAAATCTGTCACTGCAACCAGGTTTGTTATAGAAAGATTATAGCAAACAAGATAGAGAAGACAATATAGAAGAAAACTTTAAGTATAGAGATATATTTTTGATGTAAGAGGATTTTGTATTGTAACTTTTGCCCTACAAAAATAGAAAGGAAAAAGGAAGAAAGTGGCAAAAACTAGGAAAACTCAATTATGTTGAGAAAAGGTTTGTGGAGGACATGATCTATAGAAAGAACTATGTTTGCTCTTGCTAGTTTGATTAAGTCCAGGCTGTTCCTCTTGAAAGCTATAAGTTTTGCTATGCTAAAATGTTATATTTCCCTTGATCTCAAATTTTCATGGAAAAGCTTTTTAATTGTTATCTGTTATCATTTTGCAGGAATTTAACTTCTAAGACAACTAAGATGGGTAAGGAAATAACAGTTTCCTGGTCATGTTATATATTTCAAGGTGCTTGATATCTAGATAAGATAGATAGGATCTAACTGATCTGGATGTTCAACAACTGAGGTTTGGAGACCAGAGTTTAAAAAAGATAATTGGGCTAAGAAGACAGCCCATATTTTGGTGCTTCCTGCAAGGTCAACAAGGACCCAGAACACAAGGGAACTTTTTCTACAGGATTCTGTAACTTTGGTGAGTCCCCCAACAGGGAGATTGTTGGAAAAGAGTCAACCAATGTACAGTGTGCTAAAACGGAGAGTTAACAGAGGGGGAGGGGCATCTCTCATACTTTCATGGGAAGCCAAATGGTCAAGCAAGGGCTGACCCATTCTGGTAGCTGAGACTGACAGAGGAGCTGAGAGGCTCTGTACATGGTTCCAGAGTAAGGTCTGAGGAGCCTTATCTAACCTTGATGGATAGCAAGAAGTTAATTTTGATCAACACAGGTTTCACTTTGACTTACTCTTGAACACACAGCAGAAGAGAGTATAATCAAAGAGATATGAAAGTAATAGTAACAACTTCAACATAAAAAGGGGGCTCCAATCACTGACCCATGCTGACAGTTTCCAGCTACACCTTTAGACAGGTCTAGGAGCCAAATGGTCACAATTGCTATTCCAATCCTTTAAGATGAGTGTCTGGATTGGGTTCTTTCTCTAATCTGTCTTTCCATTCTGATGCTCATGCTTTGGTCATATGTGCTTTAGTCTCCTGATAAGTTTGTTTCTTCTAGCCTAACTCCCTGTGATCCAGATAATCATGATAATTTAACTTCAGCTCTGGAGAAGATAAACACAGAGGTTCGGGCAGTACAACAAATGTCTCAGGAACCTCCACAGAGTCCATGGGATTCATGGAATCCCACTATCATATCTTGGATTCTTTCCTTTATAGTGCCTATTCTCCTGTTTTTACTCATCTGTTTATTATTGCCATACCTAATTAATCTGTTTCAAAGATTTCTCACCAACAGGATTGTGGCCATTTCATGGGCAGTTGCCAAAGACCACAACGATACATCCCTCCTTCTTCAGTTCAGACCAAACCCCAACCACTGTCACCCTTAATCAGCAGGGAATAGGAAAGGAAAAGACATGCTGCCCATTTTCCCTGTCTAACCATAGAGTCTGGAATGTGAGAATCTGACTGATACCATCCAGGACTGACCAGAAACCACTCTAAATCACCCCCAGCACAGCTTGTACCCAGTGATTCATACCATCATTCAGCCCTTCGATTGATAGCAACCACTGCTCACTGCCTTTCCCAAGCCTCATCCTTGGACACCCACTACCCCCTGTAGTTTCTCAACCCTTGTCCTCCATAGGTAGCCACAACTCCCCTTCACTGAACTCTCTCCATCATGATCCTATAAAAAACCTCATATCCTAACTTGTATGAGAAGACCCAGTCCAGTCTCTGTGCCAAGGTGGTCCTTCTCAATTTTGTTCCGAGCACTGTGTTAATTATTTTTCTCTCCTTGCTAAAAATATCTGACACCCAAAGTTAAAGAGGGAAAGGTTTATTTGGCTTATAGTTCATAGAGGTTTCAGTCCATAATTGGCTGGCTCCAAGGTAGAACAGCACATGGCAGAGGGTTGTCGCAGAGGAGAAACAGCTCATGGTACCCACACAGTAGCAAAGGCAAAAGGGAGCAAGGGAGGGGCCTTCAACAGTGTCTTTCTGCCCCTTTTTTCTTATGCAGATTACTTAGAGTGGGTAGCACTCACACCCTCAATCCTAGTGCCCTTCAGACTAGCATTGCACCATGAATCAGTTTCAGAAAAAGCCCCACCCATGACAGCATGAAGCTTTGGGAGGACATCAAAACATAAACTGTAATAAACTCATATCTTTGTATTATTTCCTTCTTTCTCCTAACACTTTTATTGCTCATGTTTTGGGGGTTCTAGCTAAGAAACTATTGCTTTGTCCAAAGCAAGAAATATTTATTGTGACATTTGCTTAGAGAAGTTTTATAGCTTTAGTATTTGGAGTTCTATTTACAATCTATTTTGGTGCTTATGCATTATGTGATAGAGGTTCAACTGTATTCCCTTGCATACAGATTTCCATTCCAGTTGTATCTGACCATTTGTTGAAATTACTATTTTTCCCCCATTGAATTTACTTGTAACCCTTGTCAGAGAGCAATTTATCATGTGTGAAAATTTACTGTTGAATTCTGAATTATACTTTCTATATCTCTGTATGCTACTAGTTTTACAGTAGGTTTTGAAATTGGAACATATGTCCTCTAACTTTTTAATTCCTTCTCAAGATTGTTTTGGCTATTTTATGTCCTTTATACAATGACACAGGGATCCTATGGATTCTAAGACCATCTCATCATTTTCTACAAAAAAAGCAGTTAAAATTTGATAGGGAGCTGGTGGTGATACATGCAAGTAATCCCAACACTCTGGGAGGTTCAAACAGGTATACGACCAGTATGAGCCCATCCTGAACAACCTAGTGAGAATCTGTCTCAAAATAAAAAATGAAAAAAGGTTGAGGAAGTAGCTCAGAGTGAATGCCCTGAGTTCAATCCCCAGTACCACACACACACACACACACACACACACACACACACACACACAAAGACATAGGGATTGCATAGATTTAGTAGTTCAGTTTTGGGAGAATATTTCCATCATATTAATGTTAAACCTTCTGATCCATCAGTATGGCATATATGTCGATTTATACATTTATATATAATTTTATATATTTCTTCTTTAATTTTTATATATTTCTATATATTTTATATATATTTCTATATATTTTTATATATATTTCTTCTTTAATGTATTCCAACATTTCTGTAGCTTTCTAAGTACAAGTTTTATACATTTTCTGTTCCTTTTTTCATAAGTATTTTATTTTTGCTGGTATTATAAATGACATTCCTTGTGTAATTTAATTTTTAGATTGCTCATAGGTAGTGAATAGAAGTAAAATTGCTTTTTGAATATTAAGCTTGCATCCTACTACATTGCTGAATTATTTGTTCAATTATGAGGATTGAATACAGGGTTTGTATACTGAACTGTATCACCAGCTCTTTATTTTTGTAGTTTGAGACTGGGCCTTCTTAAGTCATTAAATTGCCCAGTCTAGGCTCCAACTTGTGACCCTCCTGCCTCAGCACCCCATAGTGCTGGGATTATAGGTGTGTGCCATGATGCTTGGTTCAGATTATATGTGTGCGTATTTCTTATGATTTTTCATATATATATATGTATATATATGATTATATTATCTATAAATAAAGGTGGTTTTGCTGCTTTATTGCTCATTTAGTTACTTTTTTCTTTTTTTCTTACAGAATAGCCTTTGCTAGAATCTCAAAAACATTATAAAATAGAAATGATGAGAACAAATATCCTCTGCTTGTTCCTGATTTTGTCTCTCATTATTAAGTATAATGTTAGCTATGAGTTTTTGCAAATACCTTAACTAGTTGAAAAATTCTCTATTTGAATTCATTAAGCAATTTTATCATGAAAGTGTCTTGAATTTTCTCAAATACTGAGAATATTGAAATATTTGTTCTTTATTACTATGATGTATTACACTGATTAACGTTCAGCTATTATACCCACCTTGCATTTCTAGCATACATATTTAATTTAAAATTTTAGATAAAATCAATATAAACACCCTTGTGCCTATATTTTTTCTGTATTGGGGATTATAGCCTTAACAAAGATAATTTCAAGTGGAATTATCAAGTTATAATAAATTTATAATACATTTAACAACACTTTAAATTTCCTAATAAGTAGAAGTATATATCTTAATGGGAATGTGTGAGTGTGTAAATTTAATGGGAATAAATACCACTGGTATTTATGTTTTTACCTAAAGAGGTGACATGGTTTCCCCTTTTCCATGTAGGTACTAAAATAATATATGGGGTCTTAAAGTTTTCCTAAGTATAAGTTTTGCTGAGTTTTGACCACTGATATGTGTTGTTATACCTCATATGCTAAGAAACAAGATTCTAATGTAATAATGAAAAATTCTTGGGACTAGAGGATCACAGCTGAAAGAAATTAGCCCAAAACATTACTGCTTGGGCAAGGGGTGTGCTCTTGAAACAGAACTATGTTCAAGCCTGAATTCTACCACTTACCACACATAAGATCTCGGTCAATTTTTGGAACCCCAATAAATTGAAGTTTCATAATTTTTTAACATCTATTTTGTGAGTTAATTTTAAATTCATATAAAGATTTAGCATAGACTCTAATGCATAAAATGTCATAATACATGGCAATTATTTCTTTCCTGTGGTAGCAGCTGTTTTGTTTGTTAAAAATTTAAAACACCACTACTATATAAAAAATAGACCAATAAGCAGTTCAAATCTTGTTTCCTTGGCTATTCAAAATACTGCTCAACTCTGAAGAGTATTTGTGCAGTGACTTGATGAAGATATAAGGATTCTGTTTTCTCTGTTGTAAATTCTCCGTTCCATGACTTCCATGAGAAGTCCGACAGCAATTTTGCAAGTTTTGTTGTAAAAAAAAAAAAGTACATAACTTTAGACATAAGTTCATACTAATTTCTTTAAGACATACAGCAACCTGGCAGAGATAGCAAAAGCAAGCAAAAGTAATAACATTAGTTAACAGCAAATATTTATTTATTGAGTGCTTATTATTTGTCAGTCACCTGTACAATAAATTGAGGTTTATTATATATATATAAAATCTCATTTTCTCTTCTCAATAATGAATATTAAAGTATTATTATTATTATTTGCATTTTGTGGATAAGAAAAATAAGGCTCAGGAGAACTGAATAACTTTTCTAATGTTACAGAGGAACTGAGAGGTAGCCCTGAGCTTCAATAACAGACTTGCCTGACCTCTAAGCCCAAGGTACTATAACATCACTAAGGAGTAACACTGCCCTGGAACGTGTTTCTTCACTTCTTGGGAAGAATCAGAAGTGGATATTCTCTGGAAATATTTAGATGTTCTATATGACAGACTAAACAACAAAAAATGACAATAAAATAAAATCATTGGCAAAAAATCAATGTAATTAAAAACTTTTCAAGTATTAACCTATTTTATAACATTGAATAAAATTCTAAATGAAGTGGTCAATAGACACTAACACCTTTAAAAGGATCTCTGATGAATAATTTAGTTATTAATACAGCTGAAAGAAGACATTTCTGAATTTGTGGGGAATTCCACTGGGACATTGAGGGCTCTTCCAAAGTATTGTCTACTTAGTGTCATTAAAATGTTTTGAAACCATCTCCCTTATGTGTTAGTATCACTGTTTGGTGGTTTTAACTCAACAGGTTGTTTTAACAGATCTTGAATTTGGCTAGAATACAGTTTATGTTAAGTTGACTAAAAAAATGCACAATTGATTGCTTATAGTATGACTAATGCTTATCTTATTAAACCTTCACAATATTTGGAAGTAGATACTACAGCCCTATATATTTTACATATAAGATAAAAAGAGAAAGGTAATTTGGCAGCAAACATTAGCTAAAAGTGATAGAACATGGAGGTTGGGTCCAAATTTGTTTGATCCCAATGCCCATGTTTTTAACCACTAGTTAGTACTATATCTAATTTGAGAAGTACACAACTTGATCAGAAGATATATTTGGCCTAGTTGTTGCTTTTCTTTTCTTTTTTCAGAAATTAAAGATTAGCTAGGTTAACTTAGGCTTTGGGGAGTCCCCATCTTTGCCAGAGACCTGAACCAATTGAAAATTAAGACAAAGTGACAAGTGGTAACCAAAGTATCACTTCAGTTAATACTAAAGTCAATATTTTTTTGTATATCCTTTTATTGGTACATTTTAGGTGTACAATATAATGACATTCATCATTGGAGATATGAACCTTTACATACTCTCTTGGTTCTTATTTTTCCCCCTTCCCCTGCCCTCCCTTCAACCCCTCCATTCCTCCCTATTTACAAAGACTTTGTTTCCATTTTTCCATTTTCTCATATTAATTTCATTCCCTTCTTTCCTTTCCCCTACCCTTCCCACTTCCCCCTCCCCTTTGCCCCTTTTCTTCCTATTTCACATTATCTATTATACCTTTTAGTCCTCATTTACACTTTCAGTTTCTCACACTAGAGAAACTATTTGGTATGTACACATGTGTGTCCTGTTTATTTCACTTAAGAGTATCGCCTCAATGTGCATCCATTTAACAATAAATGTCTCTCATTTCTTGTTTTTGATGGCACAGTAGTAATCCATTTTATTAAAAATCCTATATTTTCTTGATCCAGTCACCAGTTGATGGGCATTTGGGCTGCTTCCAAGTTTTAACTATTACAAACTGTGCTGCTATGAACACGGGTGCACATATATCACTGTGATATGATGCTTTTAGTTCTTTGGGGAGGATACCCAGCAGGGGAAGAGCTGGGTCAAATGGGACTTCCAGTCCTAGACCTTTGAGGTAGATCCATACTGATTTCCACAGTGGTTGCACCAGTCTACACTCCCACCAGCAGTGGAGGAGGGTTCCTCTTTCCCCACAGCCCCGCCAGCATATGTAGATGGTTGATTTCATGATAGCAGCCATTCTTTCTGGAGTGAGATGGAATCTCAGCATTGTTTTCGTTTGCATCTCTTGAATGACCAGTGATGTTGAACATCTTTTCATATGTTTATTTGCCATTTCTACTTCTTCGTCTGAGAAATGTCTGTTCATTTCAGATGCCCACTTTTGGATTGGCTCTTTAAATTTGGGAGGTCTGATTTTTTTAAGTTCTTTATAGGTTCGAGATAGTAGACCTTTGTCTGAGGGACTGCTGGTGAAAATGTTTTCCCACATTGTGGATTGTCTCTTCACACTGCTGGTGGTTTCTCTTGCTGTGTAGAAGTTTTTTAATAAGAAGAGATCTCACTTGTTGATTGTTTGTGCTAGTTCACGGGCAACTGAGGTTTTGTTCATAAAGTCTTTTTCTACCCCAATGTCTTCAAGAGTTCTACCCAACCTCTGTTCTAGCCAGTTCAGCTTTTCTGTTTTTATATTTAGATCTTTAATCCATTTCAATTTTAGTTGAGTGCATGGTGAGAGATATAGGTCTAGTTTTAGTCTTTGGCAAGTTGAAACCCAATTTTT
>NW_004624806.1:23982-41777 GCF_000247695.1 Heterocephalus glaber
CCAGCAAGTTGGATGCCACTGAAAAGGCTCAGAACTGCCCAAAATAAAAATGAGAATGTATGTGAAACACCTAACCTCATCTCCTGCCATGGAGGCATATTTTGGTATGGCACAATTCTGCTCCCATAGAGGAGGCGGCATCCTTGCCAAACTATGGCTGCTCCCAGATAATGGCATGCTTCCAAAATGGATCATAATAAATCACACGAAGAAAGCCATTGCATTACATCTGCTATAATACATCTCCTGCCACTTTGAGCATTCTGGCCTTACACAATGTAGCTCCCATAGTGGAGACGGCTTCCAGGAAACCAGACGGCCCTTCAAGTCTAATGTGGTGCATTTGAAATGGCCCAGAAACATTCACTGGAATAAAGAGAATGCATTCCATCCATTTTTCCTCATCTCCTGCAATGGGGGAATATTACAGGTTGACACAATGCCACTCATGGAGGAGTGGCGGTTTCCTGGCCAACGTTCCACCACTCCCAGCTAATTCATTGCTTGGAACATGGCTCAGGACCACTCAAAGGATAAAACAGAATGTGGTCTATGTAACTTACCACATTCCCTGCCACGGGCCAGGATTCTTGCCTGGCACGACCCTGCTCCCATAGTGGAGGTGGGTTTGGGGCCACCAGATGTCCACTCCCAGCTAATGGGATGTTTTCAAAATGGCTCAGAAGTAATCACAGGAAAAAACAGATTGCATTCCATACACCTTACCACTTGTCCTACCATGGGGGAATATTTGGGGATGGCACTACCTTACTCCAGAAGTGGAGGTGGATTCCAGGCCACTGTATGGCTGTTCCCAGCTAATGGGATGTTTCTGAAATGGCTCAGAAAGAATCACAGAAAAAATGAGTTTATATATGATCTGCAATAGCACATCTGCAGCCATGGGGGAGGATTCCGGCCTGGCACAACGTCACTCCAGCAGTGTAGGCAGCTTCCTGTCCACTGTACAGCCATTCCCAGCAAATTGGAAGCTGCTGAAATGGCTCAGAACTGCTCACAAGAAAGAAGAGAATGTGTTCCATCCACCTTTCCACATCTCCTGCCACAGTGGAATATTTTGAGATGGCACAATGCCGCTCCCATGGAAGAAGTGCCATGCTAGCCATTGTATAGCTGCTCCAAGCTGATGGGATACTTCCAATTGAATCAGAAAAAAATCACATGAAAATAGCCATTGCGTTCAATCTGCCATAATACATCTCCTGCCACATTGAGCATTCTGGCCTGGCACCATGCAGCTCCCATAGTGGAGGCCGCTTCCGGGCCACCGTACGGCACTTCAAATCTAATTGGTTGCTTTTGAAATGGTGCAGAACCGGTCACAGGAAAAAAGAGAATGCATATCATCCAATTTTCCTCATCTACTGCCATGTGGGGATATGACAGCATCGCACAATGTCACTGCCATCGGGGTGTTGGCTTCCTGGCCACCGTACCACCCCTCCCAGCTGATTGGTTGCTTCTGAAATAGCTCAAAGCCACTCACAGGTTAAAGAAATTGCATTCCATCACTTTTACCGCCTCTTCTGTCACAGGGGAATATTTTTGGGTGGCACAACCCTACTCGAGAATTGGAGGCAGATTCCTGGCCAATGTACGTCTGCTCCCACCTACTGGGATGCTTCTAAAATGGCTCAAAACCAATCACAGGAAAAAAGAGATTGCATTCCATCCACCTTACCACATCTCCTGCCACAGGGGAATATTTTGGGATGGCACTCCCCTGCTCCAGATGTGGAGGTGGCTTCCAGGCCACAGTACAGCACGTGCCAGCTAATGGGATGCTTCCAAATTGGCTCAGAATCAATCAAAGAAGAAAAGAGATTGTGCATGATCTTCCATAACACATCTCCAGCCATGGGGGAGGATTCTGGACTGGGACAACCCCACTCCAATAGTGGAGACAGCTTCCGGTCCACTCTATGGCCTCTCCCAGCACATTGGATGCCTCTGAAATGGCTCAGAACTGCTCACAAGAATGAAGAGAGTGCATTATATCCACCTTTCCACGTCTCCTGAAATGCTGGAAAATTCTGGGATGCCCCAATGCCACTCCCATACAGGAGGCAGCATCCTAGCCAAGGTATGGCTGCTCCCAGCTTATGGAATGCTTCTAAAATGGATCAGAAAAAATCACATGAAAAACGCCATTGCACTCAATCTGCCATAATACAGCTAATGACTCTTTGAGGATTCTGGCCTGGCACCATGCATCTCCAATAGCAGAGGCGGATTCAAGGCAACCGAATGGCCCTTCAAATCTAATGAGGTACTTTTGAAATGGCTCAGAACCATTCACAGGAAGAAAGAGATTGTGTTCCATCCCCCTTTCCACATCTCCTGCCATTGGTGAATATTTTGGGACTGCACTACAACACTCCAGAAATGGAGGTGGATTCCTGGCCACTGTATGGCCACTCCCAGCTAATGGGCTGCTTGTGAACTGGCTCAGAACAAATCACAGGAAAAAAGAGATTGCATTCCATCCACCTTACCACATCTCCTGTGATGGGGAAATATTTTGGGATGGCACTACTCCACTCAAGAAGTGGAGGCGGCTTCCAGGCCACTTTATGGCTCTTCCAAGCAAATGTGATTCTTCTGAAATGGCTCAGAAACAGTCACAGAAAAAAGATTATGTATAATCTGCCAGAACACATCTCCAGCCATGGGGGACAATTCTGGCCTCACACGACCCCACTCAAGTAGTGGAGGTGGATTCAGGCCACTCTAGGGCCTCTCCCAGCAAGTTGGATGCCACTGAAAAGGCTCAGAACTGCCCAAAATAAAAATGAGAATGTATGTGAAACACCTAACCTCATCTCCTGCCATGGAGGAATATTTTGGTATGGCACAATTCTGCTCCCATAGAGGAGGTGGCATCCTTGCCAAACTATGGCTCCTCCCAGATAATGGGATGCTTCCAAAATGGACCATAATAAATCACACGAAGAAAACCATTGCACTACATCTGCCATAATACATCTCCTGCCACATTGAAGATTCGGGCCTGGCACCATGGAGCTTCAATAATGGAGGTGGCTTCCCAGCCATCATAGGGCCCTTTGAATCTATTGGGGTGCATTTGAAATGGCTCAGAACCATTCACAGGAATAAAGAGAATGTGTTCCATCCATTTTACCTCATCTTCTGCAGTGGGGGAATATTACAGGATGGCACAATGCCACTCCCATAAGGGTTGCAGTTTCCTAGCCACTGTTCCACCACTCCCAGCTAATTGGTTGCTTTGAAAATGGCTCAGAACCACTCACAGGAAAAAAGAGAATGCGTTCTCTGTACCTTGCCACATTTCCTGTCACGGGGTAGGATTCTGGCCTGGCACAATCCTGGTCATGTAGTGGAGGTGGTTTGGGGCCATGGTTCGGCCGCTCCCAGTTAATGGGGTGCTTTCAAAATAGCTCAGAACCAATCACAGGAAAAAAGAGATTGTTTTCCATTCACCTTACCACATCTCCTGCCATGGAGAAAAATTTTGTTATGGCACTACCCCACTCCAGAAGTGGCGGCAGATTCCAGGCCACTTTACAGCTGTTCCCAGCTAAAGGGATGTTTCTGAAATGTCTCAGAAACAATCACAGAACAAAGAGATTATGTATGATCTGCCATAGCACATCTCCATCCATAGGGGAGCATTCTGGCCTGGCACAACCCCACTTCATTATTAGAGGCAGCTTCCAGTCCACAGTAGGACCACTGCCAACAAATTGGTTGCCTCTGAAATGGCTCAGAACCACTCACAAGAAAGAAGAGAATGTGTTAAATCCCCCTTTCTACATCTCCTGCCATGCTGTAATATTTTGGGATGGCACAATTCTGCTCCCATAGAGGAGGTGGCATCCTAGCCACTCTATGGCTGCTCCAGCTAATAGAATGCTTCTAAAATGGATAAGAATAAATCACATGAAAAATACCATTGTGTTTGATCTGCCATAATATAGCTAATGCCACTTTGAGCATTGTGTCCTTACACAACATAGCTCCCATAGTGGAGGTGGCATCCAGGAAACCAGACGGCCCTTCAAGTCTAATGTGGTGCCTTTGAAATGGCTCAGAACCATTCACTGCAATAAAGAGAATGAGTTCCATCCATTTTACCTAATCTCCTGCAATGGGGGACTATTACAGGATGGCACAATGCCACTCTTGTAGGGGTGGCAGTTTCATGGCCAAAGTTCCACCACTCCCAGATAATTGGTTGCTTGGAACATGGCTCAGAACCACTCACAGGGTAAAAGAGAATGCGTTCCGTGTACCCTACCACATTCCGTGCCACAGGCCAGGATTCTTGCCTGGCACAACCCTGCTCCCATAGTGGAGGTGGGTTTTGGGCCACCAGATGTCCACTCCCAGCTAATGGGATGCTTTCAAAGTGGCTCAGAAGCAATCACAGGAAAAAACAGATTGCATTCCATTCACCTTACCACATGTCCTGCCACAGGGGAGTATTTTGGGATGGTACTACTTTACTCCAGAAGGTAAGTAACATGAAGTTCTTCTTAGGGTAAAGGTGAGGACTTTCCAAGACCTCACTTTCAGCAGAACCTCAATGAACTTTCCAGGCCAAAGAGCTCTTCTAGGTACAGGCCTCAAAATGATGTGCTACAGAAATCAGCAATGCAGAATGCCAGATGGCCATATGAATTTTATCGCATGTAACTGCAAGAGTGGAGTGCAGTTGCAAACTGACAGAACTCTAGCTGCTTTCTCTGATAAGGAACTGCATTTTATATCATAACCTTCCATAGACTTGCCTGGGAGAGCTGTCTCTAGAAGAATGCTTGAATGAAAACTGAAATGCAAACCGCCAGACCATTCTGGAGAGTGTGTTTGCCTTCTAAAATCAAGTTCTACTTAGGACAATGTTGAGGACTTTCCAGGACCTGTCTTTCAACAGAACCTCAATGCACTTTCTAGGCCAAAGTGCTATTCATACTACAGGCCTCAAAGATATGTGCTACAGAAATCAGAAATGCAGAGAACAAGATTATTGTGTGAATGGTATTGCTTGTCACACCAAGGGTGGAGTGTACTGCCAATCTAACAGAGCTCTAGCTGCTATCTCTGTGAAAGAACTGCCCTTTATAACCTTCCATTGACTTGCATAGGAGAGCTGGCACTGGAAGTATGCCTGAATGTAAACTGAAGTGCAAAGTGCTGGACAATTCTGAAGAGTGTGTTTGGCTTCTAACATCGAGTTCTGCTTAGGACAAAGTTGAGGACTTTCCAGGACGTGTCTTTAAGCAGAACACCAATGCACTTTCTAGGCCAAAGTGCTATTCATGGTACGGACCTCAAAGTGATGTGCTACAGAAATCACCAATGCAGAGATATCACTGATTGTGATATCAGTGGTATTGCATGTCACTCCAAGATTGGACTGCAGTGCCAAATGGACAGAGCTCTATCTGCTTTCTCTGAGAAGAAACTGCATGTTATATCATAACTTTCCATTGAATTGCATGAGGGAGCTGGAGCTGGAAGTATGCTTGAATGAAAACTGAAGTGCAAACTGCCGCACCATTCTGAAGAGTGTGTTTGGCTTCTAACATCAAGTTCCTCTTATGACAAAGTTGAGGACTTTCCAGGACCTCTCTTTCAGCAGAACCTCAATGTAGTTTCTGGGCCAAGTGCTATTCACAGTACAGGCCTCAAAGAGATGTGCTACAGAAAAGTGTAATTCAGAGTGCCTGATTGTTATGAGAATGGTATTGGATGTAACTCCAAGAGTGGCATGCACTGCCAAACTCACAGAGATCTAGCTGCTTTCTCTGAGAAGGAACTGCAATTTATATCATGACCGTCCTTTGATTTCAATGGAAGAGCTGGTGCTGGAAAATGCTTCAATGAAAACTGAAGTTCAACCTGCCAGACCATTCGGAAGAATGTGTTTGGATTCTAACATCAAGTTATTCTTTTGACCAAGTTGAGATCCTTTCAGGACCTGTCTTTCTTGTGATGTGAATTGTATTGACTGTAACTCCATGAGTGAAGTGCACTGACAAACTGACAGAGCTCTAGCTGATTTCTCTGAGAAGGAACTGCATTTTATATCACAACCTTCCATCGACTTTCATGGGAAAGCTGGTGCTAGAAGAATTCATGAATGAAAACTGAAGTGATAACTGTCAGACCTTTCTGAAAAGTTTATTTTCCTTCTACCATCAAGTTCTTGTAAGGACAAACTTCAGAACTTTCCAGGACCTGTCTTTCAGCAGAACCTTGATGCAATTTCTAGGCAAAAGTGCTATTCACAGTACAGAACTCATAAAGATGTGGTAGAGAAATCAGCAATGCAGAGAGTGAGATTGTGATGTAAATGGTATTGGATGTAAATATAATTGTGGAGTGCACTGTCAAACTGACAGAACTCTAGCTGCTTTCTCTGAGATGGAACCGAACTTTATATCATAACCTTCCTTTGACTTGCTTGGGACATCTGGCACTAGAAGTATGCATCAATTAAAACTGAAATGCAAACTGCCGGACTGTACATAAGAGTGTGTTTGGTTTAAAATATCAAGTTCCTCTTAGGCCTAAGTTGAGGACTTTCCAAGACCTGTCTTTCAGCAGAATCTCAATGCACTTTCTAGGCCAAAGTGCTATTCACAGTACAGGACACATAGAGATGTGCTACAGAAATCAGAAATGCAGAGAGCCAGATTGTGATGTGACTGGTATTGGATGTAATTTCAAGAGTGGAGTGCATGGCCAAATTGACAGAGCTCTAGCTGCTTTCTCTGACAAAGAACTGCACTTTTTTTATCATAACCTTCCATTGACTTGCATGGTAGTGCTTGTGCCAGAAGAATGTTTCAATGAAAACTGAAGTGCAAACTTACAGACCATTGTTTAGAGTATGTTTGGCTTCTAAAATCAAGTTCCTCTAAGGACGAAGTTGAGGATTCTCCAGGACATGTCTTTCAGCAGAACCTCAATGCTCTTTCTACATCACGGTGCTATTCACAGCTCAGGCCTCAGAGAGATGTGTTACAGAAAAGAGTAATGTGGAGAGCCTGTTTGTCATGAGAATGGTATTGGATCTAGCTCCATGAGTGGAGTGCATGGCAAAAATACAGAGCTCTAGCTGCATTCTATGAGAAAGAAGTGCACTTTATATCATAACCTTCTATTGACTTACATGGTGCTAAAAGAAAGCTTCAATAAAAACTGAAGTGCAATCTGCTGGACCATTCTGAAGACTGTGTTTTGCTTCTAAAATCAATTTCTCCTTATGACAAAGTTGCAGACTTTCCAGGACCAGTCTTTCAGCAAAACCTCAATGGGTTTTCTAGGCCAAAGTGCTATTCACAATAGAGGCCTCTTAGTGATGTGTTACAGAAATCAGCAATGCAGAGAGCTGCATTGTGATGTGAAAGGTATTAGATGTAGCTCCAAGACTGGAGTGCATTGCCAAACTGACAGACATCTAGCTAATTTCTCTGATAAAAAACTGCACTTTATATAATAACCTTCCATTGACTTTCATGAGAAAGCTGTTGCTAAAAGTATTCTTGAATGAAAACTGAAGTGCAAATTGCCAGACCATTCTGAAAAGGATTTTTGGCTTATACTATCAAGTTTTTCTTAGGAACAACTTGAGGACTTTCCAGGACCTGTCTTTCAGCAGATCCTCAATGCACTTTCTAGGCTAAAGTGCTAATCATGGAACATACTTCATTGAGATGTTGTACAGAAATCAGCAATGCAGAGAGCCAGATTGTGATGTGAATGGTATTGGATGTCACTCCAACAGTAGAGTGCACAGCCAAATTGATGGAGCTCTAGCTGTTTTCTCTGAGTAGGAACAGCACTTTATATCATACCCTTCAATTGACTTGCACGGGAGAGCTGGTGCTAGAAGAATGCTTGAAGGAAAAATGAAGTGCAAACTGCTGGACCATTCAGATAGTGTGTTTGGCTTCTAACAGCAAGTTCTTCTTAGGATCAAGGTGAGGACTTTTCATGTGCAGTCTTTGAGAAAAAGCTCCATGCACATTCTAGGCCAAAGTGATATTCACAGTACATGCCTCATAGTGATGTGGTATATAAATCAGCAATGCAGAGAATCAGATTGTGATGTGAATGGTATTGGATGTAACACCAAGAGTGGAGCTCACTGCCAAAGTGATAGAGCTTTAGCTGCTTTCTCTGAGAAGGAACTGCCCTTTATATAGTAACCCTTCATTGAATGGCATGGGAGAGCTGGTGCTAGAAGAATGCTTGAAGGTAACCTGAAGTGCAAACTGCTGGACCATTTTGAAGAGTGTGTTAGGCTTCTAACATCAAGTTCTTCTCAGGACAATGTTGAGGATATTCCAGGTCCTGTCTTTCAGCAAAACCTCAGTGCAGGATCTGGGCCAAAGTGCTATTTATGGGACAGGCCTCATAGATATGTGCTACAGATATCAGCAATGCAGAGAGTCAAATTGTGATGTGAATGGTATTGGAAATAAATCCAAGAGTGGAGTGCACTGCCAAACTGACACAGCTCTAGCTGTTTTCTCTGAGAAGGAACTGCACTTTATATCATAGCTTCCATTGACTTGCATGGGAAACTTGCCTCTAGAAGAATGCTTGAATGAAAACTGTAGTGTAAAATCCTGGACCATTCTGAAAAGTGTGTTTGTCTTCTAACATCAAGTTCTTCTTAGGCAAAAGTGAGGACTTTCCAGGAGAAGTATTTCAGCAAAACCTCAATGCACTTTATGGCCAAAGTGCTATTCACAGTACAGGGCTCATAGAGATGTACTACAGAAATCAGCAATGCAGAGAGCTACATTGTCATGTGAATGGTATTGGATGTAATTCCAAGAGTGAAGTGTCTTTCAAACTGATAGACCTCTAGTTGCTTTCTCTGACAAAGAACTGCACTTTATATCCTAACCTTCCATGGACTTGCATGAGAGTGCTTGAGCTACAAGAATGCTTGAATAAAAACTGAAGTGCAAACTCCTGGATGATTTTTTAGAGTATATTTGGCTTCTAAAATCAAGTTCTAATTAGGACAAATTTGAAGACTTTCCAAGATATGTCTTTCAGGGGAAAGACAACCAACTTTCTAATCCAAAGTGCTATTCACTTTCAGGCCTCAAAGTTATGTGCTACAGAAATCAGCAATACAGACAGCCATATTGTGATGTGAAATGTATTGGATGTAACTCCAAGGGTGGAGTGTACTGTCAAACTCACAGAGCTGTGGAAGCTTTCTCTGAGAAGGAACTGTACTTTATATCAGAATCTTCACTTGACTTGCATGGGAGAGCTGGTGCTAGAAGAATGCTTGAGGGAAAAATGAAGTTCAAACTGCCAGACCATTCTGAACAGTGTATTTGGATTCTAACATCAAGTTCTTCTTGGGAGACAGTTGAGTACTTTCCAGGAACTGTCTTCAGCCAAACCTCAATGCACATTCCAGGCCAAAGTGGTGTTTGTGGCACAAGCCTCATAGAGATGTGCTACAGAAATCAGCAATGCAGAGAGCCAGATTGTGATACGAATGGTATTGGATGTAAATACAATTGTGGAGTGCATTGTCAAACTGACAGATCTCTAGCTGCTTTCTCTGAGAAGTAACTGCACTTTATATCATAACCTTCCTTTGACTTGCATTGGAGATCTTGTGCTAAAAGTATGCTTGAATGAAAACTGTAGTGCAAACTGTTGGACAACTCTGAAGAGTGTGTTTGGCTTCTAACATCAAGTTCTTCTTAGGACCATGATGAGGATTTTCCAGGACCTGTCTTTCAGCAGAACCTCAATGCACATTCTAGGCCAAAGTGCTATTCACTGTACGGGCCTCCTACAGATGTGCTACATCAATCAGCAATGCAGAGAGCGAGATTGTGACATGAATGGTATTGGATGTACCTCCAAGAGTGGAGTGCGCTGCCAAACTCACAGAACTCTAGCTACTATCTATGAGTAGGAACTGCACTTTACATGATAACTTTCCATTAATTTGCATAGGTGAACTGGCACTATAAGACTGCTTGAAGGAAAGCTGAAGTACAAATTACCGGAAAATTCTGAAGAGTTTGTTTGTTTCTAATATCAAGTTCTTCTTAGGGCAAAGGTGAGGACTTACAGAACCTGTCTTTCAGCACAACCTCAAAGGAATTTCTAGGCCAAAGTGCTATTCACATTGCAGGCCTCATAGAGTTGTGCTACAGAAATCAGCAATGCAGAGAGCCTGATTGTGATGTGAGTTGTATTGGATGTAACTCCAAGTGTGGAGTGCACTGCCAAACCTCACAGAGCTCTAGCTGCTTTCTCTGAGTAAGAACTGCACTTTACGTAATATCCTTCTTTCATTTGCATGGGAGAGCTGGCACTAGAAGAATGCTTGAATGAAAACTTAAGTGCAAACTCCGGACTATTCTGAAGAGTGTGTTTCTCTTCTAACATCAAGTTCCCCGTAGGAAAATTTGATGACTTTCCAGTACCTGTCTTTCACCAGAACCTCAATGTAATTTCTAAGCCAAAGTGCTATTCATGGTGTAGGCCTCATGGAGATGAGTTACAGATATCAGAAATGCAGAGAGACAGAATGTGATGTGAATGGTATTGGATGTAAATCCAAGAGAGGAGTTCACTGCCTAACTGACAGAGCTCTAGCTGCTTTCTCTAAGAAAGAACTGCACTTTATATCATACCCATCCACTGAAGTGCATGGGAGAGCTAGAGCTAGAAGAATGCTAGAATGAAAACTGAAGTGCAAACTTCCAGACCATACTGAAGAGCGTGCTTGTCCTTCTAACATCAAGATCTTCTTAGGGGCGCCCCCTGGCGGCCCAGAGAGGGCGCTATAGGCGCGGCGCTGACCGGGAGGCAGCAGCGGCGGTGCCCGGAAGGAGGCACGTCATTGTCCCCCACCGGGCGGCTGGGCTGTGTGCGGAGGAGGCAGTGGCAGCCAAGGGGGGATGGCGCAAGCGCCGGGCCGGGTCAGAGTTGAACAATGTTCATAACTGAAAAACTTGCAGCCTTACACATCTCAGACTGTCAGAATCAGCCTAGCAGGTCCAACACATCCTCACCTGAAGACATGGAAACAGACTGTCCCAGCTGGCATGCTGAGCCTACATTGAGTGATATACCCAATCACACTCTTTAGGACCAGTACCTGGTGCTGTCTATTCAAATCCAGCTGTACCTGATAAATCAGAGCTGTCACCACAAAAGGATCAAGCCCTAGGTGATGGCATTGCTCTGCCACAGCAAATTCTCTTTCCATCAGAGAAAATTTATCTTAGGTGGCAGAAAACTCAAAGAGTTGGCACTGGGCTTCAGAATTTGGGCAATACTTGTTTTGCCAATGCAGCACTGCAGTGTTTGACATACACACCACCTCTTGCCAATTATATGTTATCACAAGAACACTCCAGGACATGTCATGTAAAAGGATTTTGTATGATGTGTACAATGCAAGCGCATATTACCCAGGCACTCGGTCATCCTGGGGATGTTCTTAAACCCATGTCTATCATCAATGAAATGGAGGATGTAGCTACGCAATTCCATTTTGGAAGCCAAGAAGATGCCCACTAATTTCTTCAGTACATTGTTGATGGTATGCAGAAAGTATGCTTGAATGGCAGCAATAAATTAGATAGACACACCCAGGCCACCACACTTGTTTGTCAGATATTTGGAGGATACCTAAAATCTAGAGTCAAATATTTAAATTGCAAGGGCATTTCAGATACTTTTGATCCTTTTCTTGATATCACCTTGGAAATAAAGGCTTCTCTGAGTGTTAACAAGGCATTGGAGCAGTTTGTGAAGCCGGAACAGCTAGATGGAGAAAACTCCTACAAATGCAGCAAGTGTAAAAAGATGGTTCCAGCTTCAAAGAGGTTTACTATACATAGATCATCTAATGTTCTTACACTCTCTCTGAAACCCTTTGTAAATACTACTGGTGGAAAAATTGCTAAGGATGTGAAATATCCTGAGTATCTTGATATTCAGCCATACATGTCTCAACAAAATGGAGAACCCATCATTTATGTTTTATATGCTGTGTTGGTCCACACTGGATTTAACTGCCATTCAGGCCATTACTTCTGTTACATAAAAGTTAGCAATGGCCTGTGGTATCAAATGAATGACTCTATCATTTCTACTAGTGATATTAGATCGGTACTCAGCCAGCAAGCATATGTGGCGTTTTATATCAGGTCCCATGATGTGAAAAATGGAGGTGAGCTTACTACTCATTCTGGCCACAGCCCTGGCCAGTCCTCTCCCCACCAGTCAGTGGGTTGTCACCAACAAGCAGGTTGCACCAAGGTTCATTGGACCACAGCTTCCCTCTCACATGATGAAGAATTCACCTCACTTGAATGGGACTGGGCCACTGAAAGACACACCAAGCAGTTCCATGTTGAGTCCTAATGGAAATCCCAGTGTCAACAGGGCTAGTTCTGTTAACGCTTCTACTTCTGTTCAAAACTGGTCAGTTAACAAGCCCTCTGTGGTTTCAGAATGCCCCAAGAAATGAAAAATCACCAGAATTCATAACAAGTTGCATGTTCCCCAAGCTCAGTCTAACCATCATAACAATTCCTTGGAGGCCCCTAACAAGCCTGTTCCTTCTACCATCACTAACAGTTCTGCGATGCAATCTACCTCAAATACATTCACAATGTCAATTTCTAGTAAAGTAGCAAAAACACTCTCCCCAAGTGAGTCCTGCTCCAAGCCAGTGATGAATGGCAAATCCAAGGTGAGCTCCAGTGTGCTGGTCCCCTACAGTGCAGAGTCATCCAAAGAGTCTGATGATGAGTTCAAGGGCATGGCCAAGGAGAATGGCATGGGCAGGATGACCCCTGGTCTCTCTGCTGACCATGAAGCTGAAGATGATGGGGCCCCGCCATGTGAGCTTCAGGAGCCTGTCACTCTAAATGGTGCTAACAGTTTAGACAGTGACCCAAAAGAAAATGGCCTCCCATTGGAGGGTGCCAGTTGCCAGGTCCAGCCCACTTTGCACTCAGAAAACCCCTCTTCTAAAGCATGCAGCCATCCTGAAAAGTTTATATCTGTTATTTTGCCCTCTCTTCTGGAAAACAAAGTCTTCAAACTTAGCAACAAAGGAAAAGGATCAACAGATGAAATAAGTCCACCTGGAGCAGAGAAAAGTTCATCAGGGGACCTTGCTGTGGAGCTTGATGCTGGCAGTGCCACTGCTGGTTCCCATGAGAAGCCTGACTCAATCACAAACCTGTGCAACAAGTTTAAGAAAACTTTACTGTCCTCTGCTGACACCGTAATCTCCCAAAAGAAGTTGTCTCAGAAAACAAATCTCAAATCTCCCAAAGAAGTTGTCTCAGAAAACAGTTCAGCCAAACCTGATGAGTCATTACCCATCGTAAACAACCTTTGTAATGCCAACAAGACCCCCACAGGGGATGATCAACTTCCTGAACTTTGTGATGCTGGGAATTTAAAACGCAAATGCAGTGAAACCCCCCAAGAGGTCAAAGGGTTGTTGACTGAGAGCCTGCAGGGTTCTGTGCCAGCAGAAACAGTGGAAAAGCTGAGCCCAGCTCCCTCTATACATTTGGAAGCTGGATGCATCCACAAGGTCATAATTTACCTCAGCAAAGACCAGTGCAGTGACACAAAGGCCCCATCCCGGACCACAGGTTCATCTGCTGATGTGCTGCCCTCTCTGCGAGTTAGCATCATGGGTGCCCATCCTGAGGGGGGCCATGAGCAAAGTCAAAGTCACAGGGAGAGGGTCAGCCAAGGTACGGTAGGGCAGAAAGTTCCAGATCACCCTCCAGTGAAAGAGAAAATCATCAGCCTTAAAAAAGTTGACCGAGGACATTACCGTAACCGTCGAGACCTCTCCTCCAGTGGTGAGCAGGTGCAGAAGAGTAGGAGTCTCAGTCCGAGGAGCAGGATGGAGGACCATTATCACAAAAAGCAGCACTCCTACAACAGAAGGCACAGGAAGCAGCAGTGCCAAACCCTGGAACGTTGCAATGGGAGTCAGCACCTGCTGTGCCATGATGAGTGGGTAAGCCCAGCTGAGCACAGCTCTCTGAGCAGGTACAGCCACCACCACTCACGGAGCAGGAGCAGGGGCAGGAGCAAGGGCAGGGCTGACCAGGACTGGAGCCACTCTCACCACTCAGACAGTAAGTGTGCTTGGCTCCAGGAGAAGTACTACACCGAGAAGATAAGGTGGGACAGATGCAGGTACTACCCCAAAAGGTACACCCCCTATGCAGTCCGGGAGCCCAGTATGAAGCAGCCACACAGGGACTCTTCCCGGGCCAGGAAGAACTGGGAGCTGTCTGAATGGGTCAGGGAACTGAGCACAATCCAAAGGCTTCGCATAGGTGCCACACCCCCTTTCCCTCTGCACCCCAAGGGCTACCCCCAGGAGAAGGTTGCCTCTGGAGCGGTTGCCAGTAGTTGTGGCCTCTCTGACTGATTTCATGAGCATGAAAGCATGAAGTCACCCAAACGGAAGATCAGTGAGATCAGTGAGAGTGGCAGTCCCATGGAAAAGAAAGCCCATAGAAGCCTGTTGAAAGAAGACCTGGAGGAGCCAAAAGCAAAAAAGTGCAAAAACTTGAAGAAAAAGAAATCTAAAGACAAACACCAAGAGCGTGACTACAGGCTGGATACAGTGTACTTCAATGCTGACCTCCGAAGATACAAAAAGAAAAAGAGGAACTCAGCGAGCTCAGAGGACTTTGAAGAAACATCAGAACTGCACTCACCAAAAGCCACAAACTATGAGACTGTCTACCATTTCCAGCAACCTGAAAGCAGCTTGCTGCTCACCGATGTCCTCTATGTGGAGTCTACTGAACCTTTCCAAGAGGAAATGAAGGATTTAAGGATGGAGAGCAGGGCTGACAGGTGCCACCTGTTCGTGCATGGTCAGGAGTCAACATCTTCCACAGAAGCCATCCCAGCTCAGCTTAAATTATAAACATAAATTTATTCAAATCTGCGTGGTGCTTCTTTACTAAATACTGAACAGATTTTACCATGAATTTTTTTAACCTTTTCTTAATTGCCCTTATTCCAAAAGGATGAACACTTTCTACAACTGCCGACCATTGTAAAATACCGTGTATATAAATCACATTGAAAATAATGCCCTGGAATAGAACATCTCAAATGCTGCTTAATTACAGACTCAGGTTGATTACTTGTATCTCATGTAATGTTCCTCCAAGTTAGATGTCTGGTACAAGGCCAACCGGGAAACCATGGAATTATTAAAAGTACAAACTGACAGTGTGTGTATTTAATTTAAAGACATTTAAAAATGTACAAGCTCTCAACTAGACTTCTGAGGGCAGTCTGTTTTCTGTATTGTCTGATACTAGAAACTAATTTGCTTCATATTTTAGTTGTATTCAAGATTTGAAAATGTATTTTATAGACAAGTTCTGTTTTTTGAACTTTGTGGAACTATTCCAATCAACCTACCAGTTATGATGAGTATTCACATTATGAATGTATAATCCAAACATTATTTGTAAAGCTTACAGTGCTTTTATTATAAAACTTTTTTATACTGCGTCTCATCAACTGTATGATTATTGGAGTCTGAGTTGTCATCTTGGCCCCTTAAAGTTTCTAGTTACAGACAAAATCATACTGTGATTTTATTTTTAATATGGATATGCTATCAAACTGTGATACTTATAATTCACTGGTCCTGCATCAGGAGATGGAGTGGGGAAAAGTGTATTTCTATCTGAATAATCTGTATGGTTTATACAGTTTGTGTTGTTCAGAGATGTCTAAAGTTTGATCTTTGTTTTTTTAAAGATTAAAAAATCACTTGCCCCACTGTAAATATACAGCATGTAAAATTTATATAGAATATAAATGGCAGCAAATAAAAAAAAAAAAAAGATCTTCTTAGGAAAAATTTGAGGAATTTCCATGACCTATGTTTCAGCAGAAGCTCAATGCACTTTCTAGGCCAAAGTTCTATTCATGATACAGGACTCATAGAGATGTGGTACAGAAATCAGCAATGGAGAGAGCCAGATTATGACATGAATGGAATTGGATGTAACTCCATGAGTGAAGTGCACTGCCAAATTGAAGCAACTCTAGCTACTTTCTCTGAGAAGGAACTGCACTTTATATGATAACCTTCCTTTGACTTGCATGGGAAAGTGGGTGCTAGAACAATGCTTGAAGGAAAACTGAAGTGAAAACTACCAGACCATTCTGAAGACTGTTTTTGCATTCTGACATCAAGTTCTTCTTAGGACAATGTTGAGGATTTTCCTGCTTCTGTCTTTCAGCAGAACATCACTGTACTTTCTAGGCCAAAGTGTTATTCATGGTACAGGCATCACAGAGATGTGCTACAGTAATTAGCAATGCAGAGAGCCAGATTGTGATGTGAATGGTATTGGATGTAATTCAAAGAGTGGAGTGCACTGCCAAAATGATAGAGGTGTAACTGCTTTCTCTGAGAAAGAACTGCACTTTATATCATAAACTGCCACCGGCTTGCATGGAGACCTGGTGCTAGAACAATGCTTGCATGAAAACTGATGTGCAAACTGCCAGACTATTCTGAAGAGTTTGTTTAGCTTCTAACATCATGGTCTTCTCAAGACAATGTTGAGGAATTTCCAGGACTTGTCTTTCAGAAGAAACTCAATGCACTTTCTAGGCCAAAGTGCTACTCATGGTACAGGATTCACAGACATGTGCTACAGAAATCAGAATGCAGAGAGCCAGATTGTGATGAGAATGATATTGGATGTCCCTCCAAAAGTGGATGCACTGCCAAACTGGCAGAGCTCTAGCTTCTTTCTGAGAGAAGGAACTGCACTTTATATCATGACCTTCCATTGACTTGCATTTGAGAGCTGGTATTAGAAATATACTTGAATGAAAACAGAAGTGCACACTGTCAGAGCAGTCTGAAGAGTGTTTTGCCTCTTACAACAAGTTCTTCTTGAGACAAAGTTGAGGACTTCCAGGACCTGTCTTTCAGCCAAACCTCAATGCACTTTTTAGGACAAAGTGCTATTCTCGGTACAGGCTGCATAGAGTTGTGCTACAGAAATCAGTAATGCAGAGAGCCAGATTGTGAAATGAATGGTATTGGAAGCAACTCCAAGAGTACAGTGTACTGCCAAACTCGCAGAGCTCTATCTGCTTCCTCTGAAAACGAACTGCACTTTATATCATAACCTTAAATTGACTTGTATGGGAGAGATATCACTAGAAGAAAGCTTGAAGGAAAACTGAAATGCAATTTGCTGGAGGATTCTGAAGAGTGTGTTTGGCTTCTAACATCATGTTCTTCTTAGGTTAAACTTGAGGACTTTCCAGGACCTGTCTTTCAGCAGAACCTCAATGCATATTCTAGGCCAATGTGCTATTCACAGTACAGGCCTCATAGAGATGTGTGACAGAAATCAGCAATGCCGAGAGACAGATTGTGATGCGAATGATAGTGGATGGAACTGCAAGAGTGGAGTGCACACCCAAATTCACAGCGATCTAGCTCCTTTCTTTGAGAAGGAACTGCACTTTTTATTTTAACGTTCCTTTGACTTGCATGGGTGAGCAGGCACTAGAAGAATGTTTGTATGAAAAGTGAAGTGCAGAGCACCCGGAAGGAAGCTCCCACCTCCATCCCAGGCTCCTAGGGCAGAGAAGGTGAGCTGCATGGGCGCCAGAAGCACCCCCTCATGGAAATGAGAAGACACATAAAAAAGCCTCAAAAACAGACTTCCAGATCACCTACAGCA
>NW_004624806.1:44448-68446 GCF_000247695.1 Heterocephalus glaber
AGATTTTTGTAATATGCTTTCTATATCCTTTTAAATACTGTAAAATCTGGAAAAAAAAAAAAAAAGAAGAAGAAGAAGAAGAACAAGAACAAGAAAACTGAAGTGCAAACTGCCTGACCATTCTGAAGAGTGTGTTTGGCTTGTAACATCATGGTCTTCTTAGGACAATGTTCAGGAATATCCAGGACCTATCTTTCAGCAGAACCTCAATACACTTTCTAGGCCAAAGTACTACACAATGTATAGGACTCATGGATATGTGCTGCAGAAATCAGCCCTACACAGAGCCAGGTTGTGATGAGAATGGCATTGGATGTAACTCCAAGAGTGGAGTGCACTGCCAAACTCACAGAGCTCTAGCTGCTTTCTCTGAGAACAAACTGCACTTTATATCATAACCTTTCTTTGACTTGCATGGGAGAGCTCTGCTAGAAGAATGCTTGAATGAAATTGAAGTGCAAACTGTCAGACCATTCTGAAAAGTGTGTTTGGCTTCTAATATCAAGTGCCTCTTAGGATAAAGTTGAGGGCATACTAGGATCTCTCTTTCAGCTGAACCTCAATGCACTTTCTAGGAAAAAGTGCTATTCAAGGTACAGGCCTCATACAGATGTGCTACACAAATCAGAAATGCAGAGTGCCAGATTGTGTTGTGAATGGTTTCAGATGTAATTCCATGAGTGGAGAGCACTGCCCAACTGCCAGAGATCTACCTTCTTTGACTGAAAAGGAACTGCAATTTATATCATAACCTTCCATTGACTTGCATGGGAGAGATGGTGCTAGAAAAATGCTTAAATGAAATCTGAAGCACAAACTGCTGGACCATTTTGAAGAGTGTGTTTGGATTCTAACTTCAAGGTCTCCTTAGGACAAAGTTGAGAACATTCCAGGACCTGTATTTCAGCTGAACCTCAATGCACATTTTTGGAGAATGTGCAATTCATGGTACAGGTCTCATAGAGATGTGCTGCAGAAATAAGCAATGCAGAGAGCCAGATTCTGATGTGAATGGTATTGGATGTAACTCCAAAATTGGAGTTCACTGTCAAACTGACACAGCTCTAGCTACTTTCTCTGAGAAGAAACTGAACTTTATATCATAAAGTTCCACTGACTTGCAAGTGTGAGCTGGTGCTAGAAGATTGCTTCAATGAAAACTGAAATGCAAGCTGACAGACCATTCTAAAGAGTGTGTTTGGCTTCTAACATCAAGTTCTTCTTAGGACAAATTTGATGAATTTCCAAGACCTGTCTTTCAGCAGAACCTAAATGCAATTTCTAGGCCAAACTGATATTCAAGATACAGGCTACATAAACATATGCAACAGAAATAATACAGGGAGTCAGATTGTGATGTGAATGTTATTGCATGTAACTCCAAGAGTGGAGTGCACTGCCACAGTGGCAGCACTCTAGCTGCATTCTGTGAGAAGGAACTGCACTTTATATTGTAACCTTTCAGTGACTTGCATGGGAGAGCTGGTGCTGGGTAACTGCTTGAATAAAAACTGAAGAGAAAACTGCTGCACCATTCTGAATAGTGTGGTTTCTAACATCAAGTTATTCTTAGGACAAAGGTAAGGACTTTCCAGGACCTCTGTTTCAGCAGAACCTCAATGCACATTCTAGGCCAAGGTGATATTCATGGTACAGACCTCATAGAGTTGTGGTACAGAAATCAGCAATGCAGGGAGACAGATTGTGATGTGAACAGTATTGGATGTAACTCAAAGAGTGGAGTACACTGCCAGAATCACAGAGCTCTAGCTGCTCTCTCTGAGAAGGAACTGCACTTTATATTGTAACCTTCCAGTGAATTCCATGTGAGGGCTGGCACTACAAGAAATCTTGAATGAAAACTGAAATGAAAACTGCCGGACCATAATGAAGGGTGTGTTTGGCTGCTAACATCAAGTTCTTCTTAGGACAAAGTTGAGGACTTTCCAGGACCTCTGTTTCAGCAGAACCTCAATGCACATTCTAGGCCAAAGTGCTATTCATGGCACACACCTCATAGAGATGTGCTGCAGAATTCAGCAATACAGAGAACCAGATTGTGACATGAATGGTATTGGATGTAACTCCAATTGTGGAGTGCACTGCCAAACTCACAGAACTCTAGCTGCTTTCTCTGCAAAGGACCTGCATGTTATATCATAACCTTCCATTGACTTGCACAGGAGAGCTGGCACTAGAAAAATGCTTCAATAAAAACTCAGGTGCAAACTGCCTGATGATTCTAAAGAGTATGTTTGGCTTCTAAAATCAAATTATTCTTAGGGTAAAGTTGAGGACTTTAAAGGACCTGTCTCTCTGGAGAACCTCAATACACTTTCTAGGCCAAAGTGCTATTCACAGTACAGGCCTCATAGAGATGTGCGACAGAAAACAGCAATTCAGAGAGGCATATTGTGATGTGAATGGTATTCGATGTAACTCCAAGAGTGGAGTGCATTGCAAAACTCACAGATCTTTAGCTCCTTTCTCTGAGAATAAACTGCACTTTATATCATAACCTTCCATTGACTTGCAATTGAGAGCTGGTGCTAGAAGGATACTTAAAGGAAAACTGAAGTGCAAGCTGCCAGACCATTCTGAAGAGTTTGTTTGGCTTCTAACATCAAGTTCTTCTTAAGACAAAGGTGCAGATTTTCCATGGCCTGTCTCTCAGCAGAACCTGTATGCATTTTCTGGCCAAAGTGCTATTCATGGACAGGCCTCATAGAAATGTGCTGCAGAAATCAGCAATGCAGAGAGCCAGATTATTATGTGAATACTCTAACATGGAATTTATGGAATAGATAGTTCTGCCACAGTTATAGAGTTCTAGCTCCTTTCTCTGAGAATTAACTGCACTATATATCATAACCTTCTACTGACTTCATGGGAGAGTTCACGCTAGAAGAATGTTTGAGTGAGAACTGGATTGCAAACTGCAGAACCATTCTGAAAATTGTGTTTCTATTCTAACATCAGGTTGTTCTTAGGACAAAGCTGAGGACTGCCCAGGACATTTCTTTCAGCAGAAATACTCAGCAATTTCTAGGTCCGAGAGCTATTCACAGTACTGGCCTCATAGAGATATGCTACAGATATAAGCATTGCACAGAGCCAAATTGTGATGTGAATATATTTCCATGGAATTTACAGAGTGGAATGATCTGCCTCAGTGCCAGAGGTCTAGCTGATTTCACTGAGAAGGTACTGCACTTTACATCATAACCTTCCTATGACTGTCAGGGGAGAGCTGGTGTTACAAGAATCTTTGAGAACTGCAGTGGAAAGTACACAACCATTCTGAAAAGTGTGTTTGGATTCTAACATCAAGTTCTCCTTAGAAAAAATGTGAAGACTTTCCAGGACCTTTCTTTCAGCAGAACTGCATGGCAATTTCTAGGCACAAGTGCTATTCACAGTACAGGCCTCATAGAGATGTGCTACAGAAATTGGCAATGCAGAGAGCAAGATTGTGATGGGAAGACATTCCATGGAATCTACACAGTGGAATGATCTGCTACAGTGACAGAGCTCTAGCTCCTTTGTCTGAGAAGGAACTGGAACATATATCAGAACATGCCATTGACTTGGAAAGGAGAGCTGCTGCTAGAAGAATGTTTGAATGAAAAATGCAGTGCAAACTGAAGAACGATTCTGAGAAGTGTGTTTGGCATCTAACATCAAAGTTCTTCTTATCACAAAGTTGAGGATTTTCCAGGACCTTTCTTTAAGCAGAACTACATGGCAATTTCTAGGCCCAAGTACTATTCAATGTACAGGCCTCAGAGAGATGTGCTACAGAAATTGGCGGTGCAGACAGCCAGATTATGATGTCAGTGCTCTAAAATGGAATTTACAGAGTGGAATGTTCTGCCATAGTGACAGAGTTCTGGCTGCTTTCTCTGAGAAGGAACTGCACTTTATATCAGAACCTTCCATTGACTTGGATGGGAGAGCTGGTGCTAGAAGCACATTTGAAAGAGAACTGCAGTGCAAACTGCAGAACAATTCTGAAAATAGTGTTTGTCTTCTAAAATCAGGTTCTTCTCAGGACAAAATTGTGGACTTTACAGGACCCTTCTTTCAGCATAACTACATGGCAAATTCTTGGCCCAAGTGCTATTCACAGTACAGACCTTCTAGAGATGTGCTACAGAGATTGGCAATGCAGAGAGCCAGATAGTGATGTCAATATTCTTTGATGGATTTTAAATGGTGTAATGTTCTTCCACAGTGACAGAGTTCTAGCTGATTTCTCTGAGAACAAATGGCACTTTATGTCAGGACGTTCCATTCACTTGGATGGGAGAGCTGTTGCTAGAAGAATGATTGAATCAGAACTGCAGTGCAAACTGCAGAACCATTCTGAAAGTTGCATTTGTCTTCTAACATCAAATTCTGCTTAGGACAAATTTGAGGACTTTCCAGGACCTTTCTTTCAGCAGAACCACATGGCAATTTCTAGGCCCAAGAGATATTCACAGTACAGGCCTCATAGAGATGTGCTACAGAAATTTGCAATGCAGAGAGCCACAATATGATGTGAATGCTATTCCATGGAATTTACAGAGTAGAAGTTTATCCCACATTCACAGAGTTCTAGCTGCTTTCTCTGAGAGGGAACTGCCCTTTATATCATAACCTTCCATTGACTTGCAAAGGAGAGATGAGGCTTCAAGAATTTGTCAATGATTACTGCAGTGCAAACTGCAGAACCATTCTGAAAAGTGTGTTTGTATTCTAAAATCAAATTCTTCTTGGGACAAAGTTGAGGACTTTCCAGGACCATTCTTTGAGCAGAACAACATGGCAATTAATAGACCCAAGTGCTATTCACAGTACAGGCCTCTTAGAGATGTGCAACAGAAATTGGCAATTCAGCGAGCCAGATTGTGATGTGAATACTCACCCATGGAATTTACAGAGTGGAATGCTCTGCCACAGAGACAGAGTTCTACCTGATTTCTCTGAGAAGGAACTGCACTTTATATCAGAATCTTCCATTGGCTTAAATGGGAGAGCTGGTGCTAGAAGAATGTTTGAATGAAAACTGCAGTACAAAGTGCAAAACCATTCTAAAAAGAGTGTTTTCTCTTTTAACATCTAGTCCTCCTTAGGACAATCTTGAGGACTTTCCGGGACCTTTCTTTCAGCAGAACTGCATGGCAATTTCTATGTCCAACTGCTATTGACAGTACAGGCTTCCCAGAGATGTGCTACAGAAACTGGCAATGCAGAGAGCCAGATTGTGATGTGAATACGCTTCCATTGGAATTTACAGAATAGAATGTCCTGCAACAGTGACAGTGTTCTGGCTGCTTTCTCTGAGAAGTAACTGCACTTTCTATCATTCCCTTCCACTGACTTGCATGGGAGAGCTGGTGCTAGAAGAATGTTTGAATGAGAGCTGCAGTGCATACTGCAGAACCATTCTGAAAATTGTGTTTCTCTTCTAACATCAGGCTCTTCTCGGGACAAAGTTGTGGACTTGCCAGGACCTTTCTTTCAGCAGAAGTACATGGCAAATTCTAGGCCCAAGTGCTATTCACAGTACAGGCATCATAGAGATGTGCTACAGAAATTGGCAATGCAGAGAGCCAGATTGTGATGTGAATACCCTTCCATGGAATTTACATAGTAAAATGTTCTGCCTCAGTGACAGAGTTCTATCTGTTTTCTCTGAGAAGTAACTGCACTTTATATCATAACCTTCAATTGACTTGCATGGGAGAGCTGGTGCTAGAAGAATGTTTGAATGAGAACTGCAGTGCAAACTACACAACCATTCTGCAGAGTGTGTTTGGCTTCAAACATCGAGTTCTATTTCAAACAAACTTGAGAACTTTCTAGGACCTTTCTTTCAGCATAACTCCATGGCAATTTCTAGGCACACATGCTATTTACAGTACAGGCCTCATAGAGATGTTCTACAGAAATTGGCAATGCAGAGAGCCAGACTGTTATGTGAATACTATTCCATTGAATTCCCAGTGTAGAATGTTCTGCCACAATTACAGAGTTCTAGCTGCTTTATTTGAGAAGAAACTTCACTTTATAACATAAACTTAGTTTGACTTGCATGGGAGAGCTGGTGCTAGAAGTATGTTTGAAGGAGAACAGCAATGCAAATTACAGAACCATTCTGAAAATGGTGTTTGTCTTCTAACATCAGGTTCTTCTAAGCACAAAGTTGAGGATTTTCCAGGACCTTTATTTCAGCAGAAATACATGGCAATTTCTAGTACCTAGTGCTATTCACACTACAGGCCTCATAGAGATGTTCTACAGAAATTGGCAATGCAGAGAGCCAGGTTGTGATGTGAGTACACTTCCATGGAATTTACAGAGTAAAAGGTTCTACCACAGTGGCAGAGTTCTGGCTGCTTTCTCTGAGAAGCAGCACTTTATATCATAACCTTCCCCTGACTTGCAAGGAAGAGCTGGTGCTAGGAGAATGTTTGAATGAGAACTGCAGTGTTAACTGCAGAATCATTCTGAAGAGGGTTTTTGTTTTCTAACAGCAAGTCTACTTAGAACAAAGTTGGAGACATTCCAGGACCTTTCTTTCAACTGAACTACATGGCAATTTCTAGGCCCAAGTACTATTCAAAGTATCAGCCTCAGAGAGATGTGCTACAAAAATTGGTGATGCAGACAGCCAGATTATTATGTTCATATTCTATGATGGAATTTACAGAGTGGAATGTTCTGCCAGAGTGACAGAGTTCTAGCTGCTTTCTCTGAGAAGGAACTGCAATATATATCATAGCCTTCCATTGACTTGGATGGGAGAGCTGGTGCTAGAAACATGTTTGAAAGAGAACTGCAAAGCAAGCTGCAGAATGATTCTGACAATTGTGTTTCTCTACTAACATCAGGTTCCTCTTATGACAAAGTTGAAGATGTTCCAGGACCTTTCTTTCAGCAGAACTACATGGCAAATTCTGGACTGAAGAGCTATTCACTATACAGGCTTCATAGAGATATGATACAGATATTGGCAATGCAGACAACCAGATTGTGATGTGAATACTCTCCCATACTACTTACAGAGTGAAATATTCTGCCACAGTGAAAAAGTTCTAGCTGCTTTCTGTGAGAAGGAACAGCACTATATATCATAACCTTCCATTGACTTACATGGGAGATCTGATGCTAGAAGAATATTTGAATGAGAACAGCAATGCAAATTGCAAAACCATTCTAAAAATTGTGGTGCCTTCTAACATCAGATTCTTCTTATGACAAATTTGAGGACTTTGCTGGACCTTTCTTTCAAGAGAACTACATGGCCATATCTAGGCCCAAGTCCTATGCACAGTACAGGCCTCATAGAGCTGTGCTACAGAAATTGGCAATGCAGAGAGCCAGATTGTGATATGAATATTATTCCATGGAATTCACAGAGTAGAATGTTCTGCCACAGTGACAGAATTCTAACTGCATTCTGAGAAGTACCTGCACTTTATATCATAACCTTCCATTGACTTGCATGGGAGAGCTGCTGCTAGAAGAATATTTGAGAACTGCAGTGCAAACTGCAGAACCATTCTGAAGAGTGTGTTGGGCTTCTAACATCAAGTTCTATTTAGAACAAAGTTGAGTATGTTCCAGGACCTTTCTTTCAGCAGATCTACTTTGCAATTTCTAGGCCCAAGTGCTATATACAGTACAGGCCTCATAGAGCTGTGCTACAGAAATTGGCAATGCAGAGAGCCAGATTGGGATGTGAAAACTATTCCCTGGAATATACAGAGTAGAATGTTCTGCCACAGTGACAGCATTCTACCTTCTTTCTCTGAGGAGGAACTGTATTTTATATCTTAACCTTCCATTGACTTGCATGGGAGAGCTGGTGCTAGAAGATTGTTAGAATGAGAACTGCAGTGTAAACTGCAGAACCATTCTGAAAATTGTGTTTCCCTTCTAACATCAAATTCTTCTCAGGTCACAGTGGAGGACTTTCCAGGACCTTTCTTTCAGCAGAACTACATGGTAATTTCTAGGCCCATGTGCTATTCATGGTACAGGCCTCATAGAGATCTGATACAGAAATTGGCAATGCAGAGAGCCAGATTGTGTTGTGAATACTCTTCCATGGAATTTATGGAGTAGAACATTCTGCCACAGTGACAGCATTCTACCTTCTTTCTCTGAGAAGAAACTGCACTTGCTATCATAACCTTAAATTGACTTGCATGGGACAGCTGTTTCTAGAAGGATTTTTAATGAGAAATGCAATGCCAATTACAGAACCATTCTGAAAATGGTGTTTGTCCTCTAACATCACGTTCATCTAAGCACAAAGTTGATGACTTTCCAGGACCTTTCCTTCAGCAGAAATACATGGCAATTTCTAGGCCCAAGTGCTATTCACAGTACGGACCTCTTAGAGATGTGCTACAGAAATTGGCAATGCAGAGAGAAGGTTGTGATGTGAATACTCTTCCATGGAATTTACAGAGAAGAATGTTCTGCAACAATGACAGAGTTCTAGCTGCTTTCTCTGAGAAGGAACTGCACTTTATATCATTACCTTCCATAGACTTGGATGGGAGAGCTGGTGCTAGAAGAATGTTTGAATGAGAACTGCAGTGCTAACTGCAGAACCATTCTGAAGAGTGTTTTTGGCTTCTAACATCAAGTTCTACTTAGAATGAAATAGAGCACTTTCCAGGACCTTTATTTCCACAGAACTACATGGCAATTAATAGGCCCAAGTGCTATTCACAGTACAGCCCTCATAGAGATGGGCTACAACAATTGGCAATGCAGAGAGCCAGATTGTGATGTGAAAACTATTCCTTGGAATATACAGAGTAGAACGTTGTGCCATGGTATCAGAGTTCTAGCTGCTTTCTCTGAGAAGGAACTGCACTCTATTTCATAACCTTCAACTGACTTGCATGGGAGAGCTTTTGATAGAAAAAAGTTTGAATGAGAACTGCAGTGCAAACAGCAGAACCATTCTGAAAATTTTGATTGGCTTCTACCATCATGTTCTTCTTAGGAGAAAGTTGGCAACTCTCCAGGCCCTTTCTCTCAGCAAAACTTCATGACAATTTCTAAGCCAAAGTGCTATTACCAGTACAGCCCTAATATAGATGTGCTACAGATATCGGCAATCCAGAGAGCCAGACTGTGAAGAGTATATTATTTCATTTAATTCCCAGAATGAAGTGTATGGCCACAGTGCCAGAGATCTAGCTCCTTAATCTGAAAAGGAACTGTGATTTATATCATAATCTTCCATTGAATTACATGGGAGAGCTGGCACCAGAAGAATGTTTGAATGAAAACTGCAGTGAAAATTGCACAATGATTCTGAAAAATGTGTTATGCTTCTAACCTCAAGTTCTTCATTGGAAAAAGTTGAAAACTCTCCAGGACATTTTTTTTCAGTAAAGCACCATGGCAATTTCTATGCCAAAGGGCCGATCACAGCATAGGACTCATAGATATGTGCTACAGAAATTTGCATTTCAAACAGGCAGCCTGTCAAGAGAATATTATTTCATGTAATTCACACAGTGAAGTGTGCTGCCATGGTGACAGACATCTGCCTGCTTTCTCTGAGAAGGAACTGCATTTTGTATCATAACCTATTGACTTGCATGGGAGAGCTGGTGCCAGAAGTATGTTTGAATTAAAACTGCAGTGAAAACTGCAGAACCATTCGGAAAAATGTATTTGGCTTCTAACCTCAAGTCCTTCATTGGACAAAGTTGATAACTCTCCAGGACGTTTTTTTCAGTAGAACATCACAGCACTTTCTATGCTAAAGTGCCATTCACAGCATAGGACTCACAGAGATGTGCTACAAAAATTGGCAATGCAGACAGGCAGACTGTCAAGAGATTATGACATCATGTAATTCCCAGAGTGAAGTGTGCTGCCACAGTGACAGAGATCTGGCTACTTTCTCTGAGAAGAAACTGCACTTTATTTCATAACCTTCCATTGAGTTGCATAGGTGCGCTGGTGCCATAAGAATGTTTGAATGAAAACTGCAGTGCAAACTGCAGAACGATTCTGAAAAGTGTGTTTGCCTAATAACATCAAGTTCTTCTTAGGACAAAGTTGACAACTCTCCAGGCCCTTTCTTTCAGTAGAACTTCATAGCAATTTCTAAGCCAAAGTGCAATTCACAATACAGGCCTCATATAGATGTGCTACAGAAATAGACAATGCCGAGAGCCAGAGTGTAAAGTGAAGATTATTTCATATAATTCCCAGAGCAGAGTGCACTGCCACAATAACAGAGATCTAGGTGTTTTCTCTGAGAAGGAACTACACTTAATATCATAACCTTCCATTGACTTCCTAGGGAGCATGGGCGCCAGAAGTATTTTTGAATGAAAACTGCAATGCAAACTGCAGAACCATTCTGAAAAGTGTGATTGGCTTCTAACATCAAGATCTCCTTAGGACAATGTTGACAACCCTCCAAGACCTTTCTTTCAGCAAAGCATCATGGCAATTCTTGGACAAAGTGCTCTTCACAGTACAGGCCTCATATAGATGTGCTACAGAGTTTGCAATGCAGAGAGCCAGACTGTGAAGTGATTACTATTTCACATATCTCCCTGAATGGAGTGTACTGGCACACTAACAGAGATCTAGCTGTTTTCTCTGAGTAGGAACTGCACTTTATATCATAACCTATTTATTAGCATGGGAGAGCTGGCACCAGAAGTATGTTTGAATGAAAACTGCAGTTCAAACTGCAGAACCATTCTGAAAAGTGTTTTTGACTTCTAATATCAAGTTCTCATTAGGAGAAAGTTGAAAACTCTTCAGGCCCTTACTTTCAGTAGAACTTTGTGGCCATTTCTAGGCCAACATGCTATTCTCTGTACAGTCCACATATGTGCTATAGAAATTGGCAATGCAGAGAGCCAGATTGTGAAGTGACTACTATTTCATGTAATTCCCAGTGTGGCATGTATGGCCACAATGACAGAGATCTAGCTGCTTAATCTGAGAAGGAACTGCACTTTATATCATAACCTTCCATTGACTTGCATTGGAGAGCTGGCGCCAGAAGAATGTTTGAATGAAAGCTCCAGTGAAAACTGAAGAAGCATTCTGAAAAAAGTGTTTGGCTTCTAACATCAAGATTTTCTCTGCACAAAGTTGATAACACTCAAGGACTTTTTTTTACATCAGGACATCATCCAATCTCTAGGCCAAGATGCTCTTCACAGTACAGGCCTCATATAGATATGCTATGGAAATCAGCAATTGAGTGAGCCAGATTGTGAAGTGAATACTATTTCATGAAATTTCCAGAGTGGAGTGTACTGCCACAGTGACAGAGATCTAGCTGCTTTGTCTGAGAAAGAACTGCACTTTATATCATATTCTTCAATTGACTTGCATGGGAGAGCTAGCGACAGATGAATGTTTCAATGAAAATGCAGTGCGAACTATAGAACAATTCTGAAAAGTGTGTTTGGCTTCTAAAATCAAATTCCTCTTAGGAAAAAGTTGATAACTCTAAAGGACCTCTCAGCAGAACTTCATTGTAATTTATATGCCAAAGAGCCATTCAAAACATAGGACTCATAGAGGTGTGCTACAAAAGTTGACACTGCAGACTGGCAGACTGTGAAGAGAATTCTAATTCATATAATTCCAAGAGTGGAATATGAAGCCACAGTGACAAAGATCTAGGTGCTTCCTCTGAAAAAGAACTGCACTTTTTACCATAACCTATTGACTTGCATGGTAGATTCGGTGGTAGAAGAATGTTTGAATGAAAACTACAGTGCAAACAGCAGAACAATTCTGAAAAGTATGATTGCCTTCTAACATCAAGTTCTTCTTAGGACAAAATTGACAACTCTCTAAGACCTTTCTTTCAACAGAACTACATGGCAATTTCTCTGCCAAAGTGCTATTCACAGTACAGTCTTCCTAGAGATATGCTACAGAAGTTGGCAATGCAGAGAGCCAGACTGTGAAGTGAATACTATTTCATGTAAGTTCCAAAGTGGAGTGTACTGCCATGCTGACAGAGATCTAGCTGTTTTCTCTGAGTAGCAACTGCATTTTATATCACAACTTTCCATTGACTTGCATGGGAGGGCTGATGCCAGAAGAATGCTTGAATGAAAACTGCAGTGCAAACAGCAGAACCATTCTGAAATGTGTTTTTGGCTTCTAACATCAAGTTCCTCTTAGGAGAAAGTGGACATCTCTCCAGGCCCTTTCTTTTGGCACAACTACATGGCAATTTCTAGGCCCAAGTGCTAGTCACAGTACAGGCCTCATACAGATGTGCTACAGAAATTGCCAATGTAGACAGCCAGATTGTGATGTTAATACTATTCCATGGAATTCACAGAGTGGAGTGTACTGCCACAGTTAGAGAGATCTAGCTGCTTTCTCTAAGAACTGCACTTTATATCATAAACTTCCATTGGCTTGATTTGGATAGCTGGGTCAGAAGAATGTTTGAATGAAAACTACAGTGCAAACTGCAGAGCCATTCTGAAAAGTGTGTTTGGCTTCTAACATCAAGTTCCTCTCTGAACAACAATGAGAAATCTCAAGGAACTTTCTTTCAGCAGAACTTCATGGCAATTTCTATGCCAAAGTGCCATTTGCCACATAGGATTCAGAGAGATGTGGTAAAGAAATTAGCAATGCAGACAGGCAGACTGTGAAGAGAATAATATTTCATGTAATTCTCAGAGTGTAGTGTATTTCTACACTGATGGAAATCTACATGCTTTCTCTGAGAAGAAACTACACTTTATATGATAAACTGAATCGGACTTGTACAGGAGAGCTGCAGCCAGAAGAATCATTGAAAGAAAACTGCAGTGCAACCTGCAGAACCATTCTGAAAAGTGTGCTTGGCTTCTAATCTCAAGTTCTTCTTAAGCCAATGTTGACAGCTCTCCAGCACCATTCTTTCAGCAGAACTTCATAAAAATTTTCAGGCCAAAGTGCCATTCATAGTACCAGTCTCACAGAGTTTTGCTAGAGAAATAGGCAATGCACTTGGGCAGCCTGTGAAGTGAATACATTTTCATATAATTCTGAGAGTGGAGTTTATTGCCACACTGACAGAAATCTAGCTGTATTCTCTGAGAAGGAACTGTCCTTTATACCAAAACCTTCCTCTAAATTTTATAGAGAATTGGCATGAGAAGAATATTTGAATGTAAACTACAGTGCAAACTTCAGATTCATTCTGAAAAGTGTCTTTGGCTTCTAACCTCAAGTTCTTCTTAGTACAATTTCACAGCTGTCCAGGACCTTTTTTTCAGGAATTCATGGCAATATCTAGGCCAAACTTCCAGTCCCAGAACCGGCCTCATTGAGATATGCTACAGAAATAAGCAATGCAGAGTGAATGCTATTTCATGTACTCCCAAGACTGGAGTTTATTGCCACACTCAGAGTTCTAGCAGCTATCTCTGAGAAAGAACTGCATTTCATATCATAACCTTACATTGACTTGTATGGGACAGCTGGTGCTGGAAGAATGTTTGAATGAAAATTGCAGAACAAACTGCATGAGCATTCTGAAAAGTGTGTTTTGTTTCTAACCTCAAGTTCATCATAGGAGAATGTTGACAGCTCTCCAAGACCTTTCTTTCAGCAGAACTTCATGTAAATTTCTAGACCAATGTGCCATTCACAGTACAGGCCTCATGGAGGTTGGCTAGAGAAATCAGCAATACAGACAGGCAGAGTGTGAAGTGAATACTATTTCATAAAATTCTGTGAATGGAGTGTAGTGCCACACTGACTGCAATCTACCAGCTTTCTTTGAGAAGGAACTGCATTTTATATCATAAGCTTCCATTGAATTTGATCAGAGATCAAGTACCAGAAGAAACTTTGAATGAAAAGTGCAGTTCAAACTGCAGAACCATTCTGCAAAGTATATTTTTCTTCAAACCTCAAGTTCTTCTTAGGACAATTTTGTAAGCTCTCTGGGACCTTTCCTTGAGGAGATCTTCATGGAAATTTCTAGGCAAAAGTGCCATTAACATTACAGGCCTCATAAAGATGTGCTACAGAAATCAGGAATGCAGAAAGCCAGACTGTGAAGTTAATACTATTTCATGTAATTCCCTGAGTGGAATGCATGGCCACACTGGCAGTAATCTAGCTTCTTTCTCTGAGAAGAAACTGCACTTTATATCATAACCTTCCATTGACTTCTATGGGAGAGCTGGAGCTAGAAGATTATATGAATGAAAACTGCAGTGCAAACTGCAGAACCATTCTGAAAAGTATGTTTGGCTTCTAACCTGAACTTCTTAGGACAAAGTTGACAGCTCTACAAGACATTTCTTTCAGCAGAACTTCATGGAAAATTCTAGGCCACAGTGGCATTCACATTACAGGCCTCATAGAGTTGTACAACTGAAATCGGCAATGCAAAGAGGCAGAGTGTGAAATGAATACTATTTCATATAACTCTCAGAATAGACTTTAATGGTACACTTCCAGCAATCTAGCTGCTTTTTCTGTGAATGAACTGCACTTTATATATTAACCTTCCATTGACCTGTATGGGAGAGCTGATGCCACAAGAATATTTGAATGAATGCTACAGAAAAGGCAATGCACAAAGGTACACCCTAAAGAGCCCTCGTGTAAGAAGTGTGTGGCTTCTAACATCAAGTTCTTAGGAAAAAGTTGACAGCTCTCCAGGACCTTTCTTTCAGCAGAATGTCATGAAAATTTCTAGGTCAAAATGCCATTCATAATAGAGGCCTCATAGAGAAATGCTATACAAATAGGTAATGCAGTTAGGCAGACTGTGAAGTGAATACAAATTCATGTAATTCTCAGAGTGGAGTTATTGTTCCATTGACAGAGATGTAGCTGAATTCTCTAAGAAGGAGCTGCACTTCATATCATAACCTTCCATTCAGTTGTATGGGAGAGCTGGCCCCAAAAGTATGTTTGAATGAAAACGGCAGTGCAAACTGCAGAACATTTCTGAAAACTGTGTTTGGCTTCTAACATCAAGTTCTTCTTAGGCAAATTTGATAGCTCTCCAGGACCTTTCTTTCAGCAGAACTTCATGGGCATTTCTTGGCCAAAGTGCCATTCACAGTACAGGCCTCATAGAGTTGTGCTACAGAAATCAGTGATACATACAGGCAGACTGTGAAGTGAATACTATTTCGTGTATTTCTCAGAGTGGAGTTTATTGCCACACTGACAGCAATCAAGCAATTGTCTCTGAAAAGAAACTGGACTTTATATAATAACCTTCCATTGACTTGAATGGGAGAGCTCTCACCAGAAAAATATGTGAATGAAAACTGCAGTGCAAAATGTAGAACCATTCTGATAAATGTGTTTGGCTTCTAACCTCAACCTTTTCTTAGGACAAAGTTGACAGCTCTCCAAGTCATTGCTTTCAGCAGAACTTCATGGAAACTTCTAGGCCAAAGTGCCATTCACATTCTAGGCCTCATAGAGATGTGCCACTGAAATCAGCAATGCAGAGAGGCAGGTTGTGAAGTGAAAACTATTTCATATAACTCTGAGTAGAGTGTATTGGCATACTTCCAGCAATCTAGCTGCTTTTTCTGTGAATGAACTGCACTTTATACAATAGTCTTCCAATGACTTGTATAGGAGAGCTGGCCCCAAAAAAATGGTTGGATGAAAACTGCAGTGCAAACTACAGAACCATTATGAAAAGTGTGTTTGGCTTATAGCCCCAAGTTCTTTATGGCAAAGTTGACAGATTACCAGGACCTTTCTTTCAGCAGAACTTCGTGGAAATTTGTAGGCCAAAATGCCATTCACAGTACAGGCCTCATAGGTGTGTGCTACAGAAATCAGCAATACAGACAGGCAGTCTCTGAAGTGAATATTATTTCATATAATTCCCTGAGTGGAGTGTATTGCCACACTGACAGAGATCTAGCTGCTTTCTCTGAGAAGGAACTGCTCTTTATATCATAACCTTCCATTGACTAGTATGGGAGAGCAGGTGCCAGAATAATCTTTGAATGAAAACAGCAGTGCAACTTGCAGTGTAGGGAACAGGGAAAAGGGACATTACTAGAACCTCTCCAGTAAGTTCTAGTCTCCTGCAAGCCATGGCAGCACAAGGCGAATTACAGGAATGGTAGAAAAATGAGACTTTGAGAAGAATCTGAGATTTGGGTCTGATCAGTACTGCTCTGGGTGACAAAGACATAAGCACCCAGCTTACCACACCTTTTATTCAGTACATCAGGATAAACAAGATGTAACAAATGACTTGCAGAGAGTTCAGTACATTAGCATAAACAAAATGTAACAATCCAAGAACAATGAGGAACTGAGTAGATGAAGATTCTGTTCCACCCAGGATGACTTCAGCTGGTGTAATCTTGTCCTGGAGCATCACAACATCACCAGATCATTGAGGTATCAGTTGTGACTGGAGGCCAAAATGGAATTATGTCTCAGAATGCCATAGCTGGGCTGTAGGCAGGAGAACTGGGATAACCAAATGATTTTTCCCTAAAATTATGTACCATTGCTCCCTACATTGCAGAACCATTCTAAAAAGTGTGTTTGGCTTAACCTCAAGTTCTTCTTAGAACAAAGTTGACAGCACTCCAAAGCAATTCTTTCAGCAGAACTTCATGGCAATTTCTAGGCCAAAGAGCCATTCATAGTACAATTCTCCTAGAGATGTGCTACAGAAAATAGCAATGCAGAGACCCAGACAGTGAAGTGAATAATATTTCATGTAATTCTAGAGTGGAGTTTATTGCCATACTTAGAGATTCATCATGTATCATATGACTGTATGGAAAAGTAAATTAGGGAGAAGTTTGGCTTATGTGGAGTCTGCTAGCTAACTCTTTTCTTCCAGATCATTATTTGTTCAATGTTGGTTTTGGGGATCTTTCTGAAACAAATCACATCCTCTGCCTTGTTGGTGCTTGAGATGTTTTTAAAGTTATATGGAAAAATGTTTAAGTGCTTTTCTGTTTTGTTTTGTTTTAGCTCTACTGTTTTTGAATATTATTGTCATTTTCCCCCTTGCATTGTTCATCTTTGAATGGTTTTAATTTTTTGTATGTGTGTGATAATAAAGTTATTTTAAAAATTTTTTAAAAGAGAACAATAGACTAATCTCACTAGTGAACCTAGATGCAAAAATCCTTCATAAGATGCTGGCAGCTGCCAGAGAAGCACTCCCAGGACAAAGAAGGAGGCTTCCAGGCCACAGTACCACCCTTGCAAGTGAAGATTAGGTGCCTTCTGGGGCACCATACCACTGCTCCCAGCTCAAAGGAGCTGAGCCCCATGGGTACCAGCAGCACTCCCCACCCACGTCAAAATGAGAAGACACATAAACAACCCTCAAAACCAGACTTCTACATCACCTACAGCAACCCAAAAGGCACATGAGATGGTACACTCTGATACTCAACCACCTAGACTCCCTGAACTGACAACAAGGGAGTATCTGGAAAAAATGAAATGAGAAATAATTTCTGAGATAACAGCAGAGATTGTGCCCATTGTGAAAGACATGATCAATAAATCTAGAGTGGACACATAGAAAAAAAATAGAGGAGCTGTGGAACATGATGGAATCCCAACATACAAAACAAATGGAATCCATAAAAGAGATGCAAACAGATTTCCAGGACATCCAAAATTCCATTGAAAGTTTATACAGCAAAATGAGCCAATGTGAGGACAGAATTTACAATAGAAAAGATAAGATTGCAATTGGTGACCAGGAATAGAAAAATTTCTTTAAATTGTAAGGGACGACAAGAAATCAATCCAGCAGCTGTTAGACAATGGAAAGAAGAATGACATAAGACTGATTGGAGTCAATGAAGAAACAGGAGAGAGTTCAGATGATGTAAAACTATTGTTCACAGAAGTGATGGCAGTAAGTTGCCAAGGCAGGGGGAAAGAACATGACATACAGATAAGTGAGGCATATAGGACTCCAGCTAGCCTTGATCCAAAAAAATCTACACATGGGCATATAATTGTTAGGATTCCAGAAATCCAACAAGAACAAAATTCTACAAGGAGTTAAAAGAAACAAATCACATACAAAGAAAGCCCATCAGAATCACAGCAGACTTCTCAACACAAACCCTCAAGTCAAGAAGACCTTGGAGTGATGTATTCCAAGCCCTAAAGGAAGATATCCTCCAACACACATTGCTGTACCCAGCAAAATTAACTTTCAAAATGGATAGAGAAATAAGACACTTTCATGACAAAGAGCATCTTAGGAACTTCATGAATACCAAACCAGCACTCCAATACTTTTTAGACAATATCCTGGGAAAAGACAATGAGGATCACAACCACAGGAAGCCCAGTAAAATGAATCCATTGGCCACAAAAAGAAATTGATCACAAGGAGGGGAATTCAGCAAAAAGAAAAATTAATGACAATGATAAGTCAATACATACCAGTTATAACCATCAATGCGAATGGTCTCAATTCACCAATCAAATGAAATAAGATGGCAGAATGGGTTAAGAAGCAAGATCCAACAATATGCTGCATATAAGAAACACACCTCTATCAAAAACAAATGCAGAGACTGAAACTTAAAGGGTGGAAAACAATACTCCATGCGACGGGAACCCGAAAAAAAGCAGGAGCAGCTATCCTCTTTGCACATCAAGTGGATTTCAAACCAACACTCATTAAGAGAGACAAAGAAGGACACTACATTTTTGTAAAGGGAACAACCCAAGAGGAAGAGATGACAATCATAAATACATATGCACCAAACACTAGTGCACCCAACTGTATAAAACAAATATGAACGGACATGAAAAATCATATAAGCACTAATACAATCATAGTGGGGCACTGAAATACACCACTGTCACAAATAGATAGATCCACTAGACAAAAAGTAAACAGCAAAATACTAGAACTCCATCAAACTTTGGAACAAATGAACTTAACACATGGTTACAGAGTGTTCCACTCCACAAAATCAGAATGCACATTCTTTTCAGCTGCACATGGGTCATTCTCCAAAATAGACCAAATGCTTGCTCATAGAACATACTGAAGTTAGAGCAAAGGAACTGAAGTTATCCCCTGTATATTAAAAGACCATAGTGCAATGAAATTGGAGATCAATACAAAAGAAACCACAAATATTTCATAAGCACATGGAAATTGAACAACGCACTTCTGAGTAACCAATGGGTACAGAGGAAATTAAAGAAGAAATCAGACACTTCCTAAAATTAATGACCATACAACATATCAGAATCTATGGGACACAATGAAAGCAGTCTTATAAAGGAAATTCGCACCAGTGAATACTTATATTAGGAAAACGGAGCAAGCCCAATTCAACAACCTGATGCTGAACCTCAAGCTTCTAGAAAAAGAACAGGACAAACCCAAAGCTCACACAAGGGAGGAAATTATAAAGAGCAGAGCAGAAATCAATGCAATGGAGACTAAGAGAATGATACAAAAATTCAATGAAGCCAAGAGTTTGTTCTTTGAAAAAACAAGCAAAATTGACAAGCCCTTAGACAGGAAGAGAAAGGAGAGACCCAAATGCATGCAATTAGGAATGAAAAGGGTGAAATTACAATGAACCCAGCAGACAACTAGAGGATCATCAATAGCTATATGGAGGATCTATATCCCATTAAGATGGAAAATACAAAAGAAATGGACAGATACCTAGATACCTATGAATTACCAAAGTGGAACAAAGACGACTTATAAATTCTAAACAACACAATATCAATCAATTAAATTGAAAACGTAAGTAAAATGTACCAATTAAGAAAAGTCTGGGCCCTGATGATTTCAATGCTGAATTCTACAAGACATTTAGAGAGGAACTGCTTGCAACCATTGTTTCAACTCTTCAATGAAATTGAAAGGGAAGAAATACACTCAAATTCATTCCTGGAAGCAAGCATCACATTGATCCCTGAACAGAAAAAGACCCTACTGAAAAAGAGAACTCTAGTCCAATCTCAATAATGAACATAGATGCAAAAATCCTTAATAAGATACTGGCAGCTGCCACAGAACCACTCCCAGCCCAGAGGAGGAGGCTTCCAGTCCACTGTACCACCATGACCAGTGCATAGAAGGAGGCATCTGAGGTACTGAACCACCACTCCCAGCTCAGAAGAGGTGAGCACTGTGGGCACCAGCAACACCCCCACCACCACCCCCCATCGAAATGAGAAGACATGTAAGCAATCCTCAAAACTACACTTCCTAAGGAAAAAAAATGGAAACAAAATCTATGTAAATGGAAGGGTTGAGGGGGTGAAGGGTGCACAGGTAATGGGGGAAAAAATAAGAACTAAGATTCATCATGTACAGGTACAAGCACCCAATGATAAATGCAAACATACTGTATACCTAAAATGTACTAATAAAAGAATTTTTTTAAAAAAATCCACACTTCCAGATCATCTACAGAAACCCCAAAGGGAGATGAGATGCAGCACTCTAATTCTCAACCACCTACACTCTCTGAACTGGCAACAAAAGACAATCTGAAAAAAATGAAATCAGAAATAATTTCTCAGATAACAGCAGTAATTGTCCCCATCATGCAAGACATGATTAATAAATCTAGAGAGGACACAGAGGGGAAAAAATGGAGGACCTGAGGAACATGATGGAATCTCACCATAGGAAATAAATGGAATCCATAAAAGAGATGCAAACAGACTTCCAGGAGATTCAAAACTCCATTGAAAGTTTATACTGCAGAATGAGCCAATGTGAGGACAGAATTTTAGGTAGAGGAGATAAGATTGCAATTAGTGACCAGAAAAAGAAAAATTTCTTTAAAATTGTAAGTGACCAAGAGAAACCAATCCAGCAGCTGTTAGATGGTGCAAAGAAGAATGAAATAAGACTGATTGGAGTCAATGATGAAACAGGAGAGAGTGTGAATGACACAAAAATACTATTCACAGAAGTAATGGCAGAAAACTTCCCAGGCAGGGGGAAAGAACTTGACATACAGAGAAGTGAGACACATAGGACTCCAACTAGCCTTAATCAAAAAAAAAAAAAATCTACACATAGGCATATAATAGGATTCCAGAAACCAAACAGAAGAACAAAATTCTACAAGGAGTTATAGAAAAGAAACAAATCACATACAAAGGAAAGCCCATCAGAATCACAGCAGTCTTCTCAATGCAAACCCTCAAGACAAGAAGAACTTAGAGTGACGAATTGTAAGCCCTAAAGGAGAACAACCTCCATTCCAGATTGATGTACCCTGCAAGACTGTCTTTCAAAATTGATGGAGAAATAAGATACTTTCATGACAAAGAGCACCTTAGGAACTTCATGAATATGAAAGCAGCACTCCAAAACTTTTTAGACAATAGTCTAGGAAAAGACAATGAAGATCACAACCCCCAGAAGCCCAGCAGAATGAATCCATTGGGTGTGACAAGAAATTACATGCAAAGGATGAGAATCCAACAAAAAAAAAAAGGCAAGACAATGAAAAATCAATATGTATCAGATATAACCATCAATGTTAATGGTCTCAATTCACCAGTCAAAAAAAATAGACTGGCAGAATGGGTTAAGAATCAAGATCCAACAATATGCTGCACACAAGAAACACACTTAATTCAAAAAGAAACTCTTAGACTTAAAGTTACAGGGTGGAAAACAATATTCCATGTCACAGGAACCTGAAAAAAAAAGCAGGAGTAGCTATCCTCTTTGCAGATGAAGTGGATTTCAAACGAAAATCTGAAACACTCTGGTCCCAAGAATTTCAGAAAAGGGATACTCAACTTGTATGTATAAATCTGTTGTGAACATGTGTTTTTATTCCTCTCAGGTAAAAACTTAAGAACAGAACTGTTGGTTCTTAACCGTAATACAAATTTCTATAATGTTTTCCAAAATGGTTATCATTTTACATTCACATTAGCAGTATTCAAAAGTTCTAAGTGAGTCACACCTAAGCTGACATCTGTTTTTTCAAATCTTTTAACTTCACCTCCCTAATGAGTGTATAATATGATCTTGTTATTGTACTGATTAGTATTTTTCTGATTCTAGTGTTGCACACTTTCCTTGTGCTATACTGGCTATTTATCATCTTCTTGTGTCTACTTTTTAATTGGGTTGTCTATTAATGAGCTGTAAGAGTTCTTTATATATTCTGGCCATAGGTTATATGTATTATAAATAGGATCTGTTTAATGACTACTTTTCATTTTCTTAACGATGTCATTTAAAGTTCTAAATTTTGATGGAATCTCATTTATCAATTGTTTTATTACATCTTTTTTTTGTATCCTAGGAAATTCTTGTCTACCCTAAATTCATGAACATTTTCCCTTATAATTTCTTCTTAAACTTTTATAGTTTTAGTCTTTCATATTTAGGTTTATAGATCCTTTCAAGTTATCTTTATGTATGGAAATAAATTGTTGAGGTTACTTTTTTTTTTGAGGTTACTTTTTTACATACAGATAACAGGTTTTCTAGTACCATTTGCTGAATACACTATCTTTTCCTCTGCTCTTGCATTTTTTATGTTCTATAAAATGTTAATGTTAAATAATCTTTCAAAATTCAGGGGACAATATATTTGTGGTTATATTTGCAGATTTTCTGTTTTATTCCATTGATCTATATGTCTTTCCTTATGCCAACACTGACTTGATTACTGTAGCTTTAAAGGAAGTCTTAAAATTAGGTAATAAGGGCTGGGGATTTAGCTCAGTGGTTCTGCTGACTGCCTTGCAAGCACAAGGTCCTGAGTTTGATCCCCAGCACCAAAAAAAGTCAGGTAATAAATGTCTTCCAACACTGTTTTTTTTTTTTTTACTTTTCCAGGTCCTTTGTACTACTACATAACTATTCAATTTCAACATCTAATTCTTCATTTATAGCAAGTATACATAGACTTGAATTTTTATTTATACCTTGTATTTTCTAATCCTGCTAAATTCAAACACAAGTTCTAGGGGCTCCTAGAGATTCCTTAGTATTTTCTCTGTAGATGATCATTTCATCTACATACAAAGATTTTACATATACCTTGTCAATCCTATACTAATTGTTTCTTTTTATTGCCAGACTATATTGGTTTGGGCCTATATGTCAAAGTTCAATGGACAGATGAAGAGTACGCATATCTGCCCTTGTTCCCCACCTTAGGGAGAAAGCATTTTATCTTTCCCATTCATATAAGACATTTTTGCTGAAGTATGGAGTACATGTCTTATCCTTTGAGAAGGTTCTATTCTACTTCTAGTCTCCTGATAGCTTTTACCATGAACAGCTGTAGAATTTAGTCCAATACTTTTTCTGCAGCTACTGACAGGATCATATGGTTTTTTCTTTCCTCTGTTAAAATGATGACTTCTGTGAATGGATCTTACAATGCTGAACCAACACTGCCATCCCTATAATAAAACCACTTTCTACGTACTTCCAGATCTAACTTCTAATAGTTTGTTTTCCAAAACAAATTTTTAACAATGTTCAGACTTTTTTCTTCTATTATCTTTATCCAGTTTTAATATTAGCAAAATGTTGATTTCCTAAAGTGAGGGAAGTATTCATTTTTTTCTGCATTAAATGTATGATATAATTCATGAGTTAAAATGTATATGAGCCTGTTGTTGTCATAAGGGTAGGTTTTTAAGATAGGAATATACTTTCTTTAATAGGTAGTATTCAAATTTTATATTTACTCCAGAGTCAGTTTCATTCATCCAAGAGACTTCTTAGAAGTTGACAAATTTATTTGAAAAATGATTTTTGTAATATGCTTTCTATACACTTTTAAAATTTGTAAAATCTGAGGTAATGCCCTATAATTTTGATATTGTAATTTTAAAATGTATAATTGATATTGTGTAATAGGAAGAAAAGGTCTAAAGGAGTAGAGGAAGTGGAATGGGTAGGGGAAAGGAAAGAAGGGAAAAGAAAAAATATGAGAAAAGGAAAAAAATGGAAACAAAGTCTTTGCAAATAGGGAAGGGT
>NW_004624806.1:94760-105967 GCF_000247695.1 Heterocephalus glaber
AATTCATAGCATACTTCATAATAGTTTTCAAAACCTGTGTGTCTTGTCATCCTAACTTCTTCATAAATTCCTCACAGGCAGGCTGTACTTTTGCAAGAGGGTGGAAGAAACCAGCCTCTCCCTTAAAAGTTCTCAGTTGATGTCACTGTTAATAGATGCCAAACCTGTTCTCTTTTTTTCAACTAGCTTTCTTTAAAACATCTCTCTTACCATCAGAACAGCCTAGAGGTGCTTCTGATCCTCGCTTATTCCTTTTCATTCCACCTATGCTTGACTGCATTTAGGAGTTAGCATCTCTGAAGGTCTCTCTGCTAAACTAAGACCTGACAATTAGTGCGGGCAGGTGATGCTCAACGGGATCGGGCTTCCAATGGTTCTCATTAACATTCTTCTTCTAAATAACTACCCCAGACGGTGGCAAAAGTCTGCTCTCGTCCCAGACTGACCCGTGGGCAAACAAACCATGAACTCTGGGTAGGTCAGCGATGTTTCTTTTTCCAGGCGAGTTCAAGGAGCCAGGAGCGCGCGTCTACCGATCCAGACTGTCGGTGGAGGCGTGGTGGAGGCGGGTCCTCCGGGGTCGGACCCGAGGAGGCGGAGCCCGACCCGAGGAGGCGGAGCCCGATGAGGCGGGGCGCGGGAGGGGCGTGAGGAGGCGGGACGGGGGCAGCGGGAGGCGGGACCTAGGGCGTACAGAGGCGAAAGGCGGGACGCGAGGCGCCGGGAGGTGGGGCGGCGCAGGCCGGCGTCCTCCGCGCTCCTCCCGCGCGCGGCCCCTGGAGTTCCCGAGGCTCGCGGTCAACCCAGCTCCGGCCCGCAGCACGCCGAGCAGTCCCGCGTCGGAGCAAGTGCGGGTCGGAGCCGGGGAGGGCAGCGGAGGACATCCCCCTCCAGGTCCTTTCTGCAGCCCCTGAGCAGCTAGGGCGAAGGTGAGGCTGAGCGGGGCCGAAACCATGAACCGGAGTTTTCATAAGTCTCAGACCCTGCGCTTCTACGACTGCGGCGCGGTGGAAGTCAAGAGCAAGGTAAGCCCCCCGAGGCCTGCCCTGGCGGTCTGCATCTCCTTCCCTGGCAGAGGAATTGGGTGCCCGGCGGGTAACTGCAGCGCTGTGGGAAGCAACCAGTGCTAGCGACAACTTTCGAAGTTCGGCGCTGCGCACTACTGCGCTGGGTCCGTGGGATGTGCACGCGGGACCCCAGCGTTCTTCCCGCCCCTTGCGCGGACACAAAGCCCAGCAGACCGGTGAGGTCCTGTCGGGGCCGTGGGCCATCAGACAGTCCGTGCGGACTCGGATCCCACTCCCCGAGAGCTGCTCCTTTGTTCCACGAGCAACCGGTGACCGGGGCGTGCCACACGTTGCCGGGGAGGGCAGTGTTTCCGGGGCGAACTAGGGGCTGGGGGCTGCTCGAATTCCGGGCCATGTAGGGGATCTAGGGCCCGAGCCGGAGAAGGGCCTTAGCTGCGCCACCTCCTAGGTCGTGAAGACTTATCACCCGTAAGAAGAAGGCTGGCGGTCGGCTCTCAGAGCAAGGCCCCGGACCAGCCCCTAGCCCCTAACCGGGCTGGAGGTACTAGATCTCAGGTCCCAGGCGCGTCCGTGCCCCAGTCCCTGGCCTACTCCAGCCCCCATCCCCAAGCATGCTCTCTACCCAGACACGTCACTGGTGCGTGCCCCCAAGTCAGACCCCCTCAGGCCTCGGGTGTGCCTCCGGCCCAAGGCACCCTCCCCGCCAGCTGCGCCCCCAACCCAGACTAAGACTCGCTGCCATGGAGCCAGACCCAGACCCCGACCCCATAGACATGCTGGGCTCTTCCTGCTCCCTTCGCCCGGCAGAGCGTGCCTGAACTTGCGGGTCGCTGTGCGTCTGGGTAATTGGCTGATAGGATCTGGCGCTTCTGCCCTCTGCGGAGGCGGGCGGCTCCTTTTCAGAAGCTTTTGTTTGGGAGGGCCGAAGTGGTGGGCCCCTTGAGGCCAGGAGGAGCTGCAGTGGGTCGAGGTCCAGGGCAGGGGATGGGGGCAGGGGTGCTGGTGGAAGAGGTTGGTCCTTTGGGAGCCTTTTGCTGACTAGTGACTGAGGGCCTAGTGGCCTCCACGCCCTTTCTGCCTTCATATCTCTGTTCTCTGTAAGGCAAGGGGGAGCTGCCAGAGGGATGGGAAAGGGATCAGGCTTTGGCCCGCCTCCCCCCTCCCCCACTCAATTAGGGTGCGTGGCCTCCCAGTCTGTGAGGAGGCAAGCCTCATCCTGGGCTACTTCGAAGCCCCCAAAAGTGAGGGATTTCCCGGTGTCCACAGGGAGGGAGGAGGGTGTCTGAGCAATGCCCAGGGTGACATGGAGAGACCAGTGCTGTGAGTTGCAGGTTTTCTTTCCTATTTTGGGAGAACACAGGCTTTTTCTGAATCCCTTATTTCTAATAAAATCTTGCACTTCCCCTGAATACTAATTCTCTAACCCTTGCCCCACACCTACCCCTTCTGCCCCCAAATCCCCAAATCCAGTGCACCAGCTATGGGGTTGTGAAGGAATAAATGAGAGGTTGAAGTAATTGTTTGGCTTCTTTAGCTCCATACAGAGGCCACTAAACAAAGTGGTATTTAAATTTTGTTTAACTTTTGTTTTGAGATCATTGCAGATTCACAAGAAGAGAATACAGACATCTGAGGACACTTTGCCCAGCCTGCCACATGGTGACATGTGTGACTAGTACCATGTCACATTTGTAGGACCCTGACTATGGATCTCACCAGGGTGCTGTGCACTCACTTGCATGTATGTATGTATGTAGATCTGTGCAATTGTGAGACTACCAGCACAGTCAGGGTACAGAGCCATTCATCACAAAGATTCTCTCTACTGCCTGCTTACAATATCTGCTTCATTTTCAGTATGAACTGACTGGTATTGAATACTCTGCTCTGTTGCTTAGTAGCCGTGTGGCAGCTCTGTGCCTTATCAAACACACAGCAAGGCCCTGGGACAGATCTGGAGGAAATGCCCTAGCACCCAGGCCTTGTCCTGTAGGCATTTTTGGGCTGAGGCCCTGTATAGGCTGCTGGGGAGTGGGAGGGGAGTAGGGATCTGCCTTTGCCTTTCCCAAGAGTGTTAACCCACCTTCTGCATTACACGGAGTCAAGTTTAGATGCTCCTCTAGAGATGAGTGGCAGAATCAGAGTATTGGTTGAACTTGGAATTCTTGGAAAGGACCACATGGACCTGAGTCCTGCAGAACCAGCCATCAGGCATCCCCCACCCTCTGCTCCCATAATAGAACCCAACTTACTGCTTGTCCAGAGGGTCCACATGGCTCTTCCTTCAGTACACACCCTTCCAAACTCCCCTTTTTTATTTAATATGTGTTACTATGGAGTCTGTCTCTGCTGGGAGCAGCTCTTGTCACATACAATACAAGAGGCAAAACTTCATGACAGTGAGCACTTCACACAATCTAAACATAGCACCACAGCACCACTAGTTTGTTTCTGGGAAAATGACAGCCAGAGAACTGAGTGCCACCTACTACTTTTGGGGATGTTGCCCAGTCTCAGCTCATCTGTAAGATAGGTATTATACCTGATCTGCTTAGCTTCCAAGATGAAATGTGACAACAAATGTGGGAGCACATTGAAAACCATAGGGTTCCCACGATCTTAAGAGTTCAGTAGGGGGAACTAGATCCTGTGTCATTTAAAGATTCATGGTCTGAAAACTGCCTTAGGTCCTCTCAGAATTATTGTCATTTGCCATAGCTGGTCAGTTCCTGGGCAAGATTGGGGAGAAGGGCTTTTTGCCTGGTGGCTTTTCCCCTTGTCCCCTCATACTTTCCCAAACTTCTTTAATTCCAGTGACTCATCTGCTCTTCCCCAAAACAGCAGTATGCAATTCATTTTTTTTTTTTTTTCTGGTACTGGGGAATCAAACTCAGGACCTTGCACTTTTGAGGCAGGCCTGGTGCCACTGAGCTAAATCCCCAGCCCAGACTTTTTTGGTTGAGGACTTTCTTTTTTTTTTTTTGCTACAGGAGATTGAACTCAGGACCTTGGGCTTGCAAGGCAGGCAGCAGCACCACTGAGCTAAATCCCCAGCTAAATCCCTGGAAGAGTATGCATTTCTGATTACCTGGTTCCAGCTGATTTTCCCACTTACTTTTGCCTTTTGCTTCTCCTGTAAGGCCTACAGACATGAAAGCAGAGGCTGTGCTACTGATTAGAGGAAAGTGTTTAAGGCTAAGAGAAGAAGGACAACTGCTTAGGGCTCCTTGAAAGGTAGCAGGAAGGCTGGTGCAGGGGTGAGGAGGGATCTGAAGGGGCTAGAGAAGTAGATGAGTTTTCATTTGAGAAGATAGGAAGCATGGCCATTATGAACTCAGTAAAGTCTCTCACTCTGACATCAGTCCCACCATCCTGTGTTTATGCTTGAAAACCTAAAGGAACATGGATCATCCTGTCTGAGAAAGGTCTCAACCCCACAGTCAAATGAGTTATGGCCCCAGGTTCCTTCCCATGCCTCGTGTTCTCAGTCCCCACCTTGTTCTTCAACATCAACCTTGTTCTTGTACATCATCCTTTTCTGACAGTCCCTAACACTGGGCCAAGCTTCCTCTGTCTGACCTTTTCTCTGCTCATCTTAGGCCACTTAGGGCACTTGTCATGATGCTTGTCCCAGAGTCCTGTTTTTAGGAGAGGATCAAGGACCCTGCTGACACCACACAAAGCTCCAAGTGTCCATGGTGTCTGCGAGAATAACACCAAAGGTTTTAGTCCTTCTTGGGCCTCCTTGTTTAAAGAATATCAGGGCATAGAGAGTGGTATGCATCATTGATAATCCCACTGTCCCAAGTTGAGCCACTGTTAAATGTTGCCTTGTAGCCTTCTGATCTGTTATGTGCATGTATGCATGTATCACATTATGGTTTATAGAATTAGAATCATGTAAACACATTTTTTTACAGCTAGTTTCCCCCTTCCAACTTGACACTATGTTGTAAATGTTTCTTCAGATCATTAATATTCTTTCTTTTTGTGTGTGTGTGGAACCAGGGATCAAACTCAGGACCTCACTGAGCTAAACCTCCAGCTGGATATTAATGTTCTTAAAAAGATATTTTTAAAAATATATAGTATTCTTTCTCATGTCTAAGCCATAATTAAACCAATATCTTATTTTAATTCCTTACAGTTTTTCCAATAATAAACAGTCCTGTGAATAACATCTTATTAAAGTTTTCACACACAAATTTATAAAACATGTACACATAATAGCTATATGAAGATTCTTGGTTCTGATAAATCAGTGCAGAACTCTTATTGCGTGTTTAGGACAAATTAGTAGAAGTAAAATTACTTGGGATATAGATATGCACTTTTGTTTTTTTGGTGCTGAGAATCAAACCAAGGGCCTCTGGCAATCTAGGTACATGCTTCAGCTCAGCTGCTTTTCCAGCACAGTGTGCACATTTTTAAGAGTTTAAATATATATTGTTAAATATTCTTCCAAGAAGTCTCTTCCACCAGTTGACATTTGCTGTTTGATATCTATTCATCATCTTTCTTTCCTCATCCCCTTATTCTTCCCTCCTTCCATCACTGGACATTTCCTCATTCCTTCCTGATTATGTAAGTAGAATGATATTCTTTTGTGTTAATCTGTATTTCCTGAGTTATTAGCAAATTGAAATTTTTAACTTGTGTATCTAACTGCCTGAGCTGCTTGTCCACAGGAAGTTTCCCATCAGTTCAGGTAGTACTGAGAAGGATTGGTTTTCAGTGTGGAATAGAGCTGGTGTTCTTTCCCTAGAGTGGCCTTGCCCCAGATATTAACCCAGACCCTTTGGAATGGTGAGTGTATGAGGAGCATCTTGTACCCTGCTCATCATGTACTGCCTGGCCAGATTCTGCTGGGGATTGCTGGGCACAAAGTGTTTGATGTCAAGCATGTCTTCCTGGTCCTCAAGATCTTATCACTGGCTGAGCTTGTTGTTGGCTGCCATGGTGTTGCAGGGACATGCCCTTCCACCTGGTATGAGACAGCAGTGCGATGGACCCTAGGCCAGGCCTCCCCATCAGGTAGCTGGGGAGACTTGCCTCTCATGGGCCAGTTGAGAATTGCCTGGACATGGTTTGACTCACTTGTGTGTCAGCTACACCCTTTTAGGATTCTAGTTTGTTGTATTTGTGTACACATGTGTTTAAACAGGTTTGGGGACTTGATTTGGGAAGCTGCATCCGAAGGAGACTCTTGTCAGGGTTGCAGCTGGGGTATTAGTCTAGGGAGCATGGATGGTGTCGCTCTCCCCAGATGGCTGCCCTCTCTTGTGAGTATGTGGCCTGGAGTAGCAAAACGTACTGCAACTAATCAGAGGAGTCAAGCCCTTTCTTAGGACCCAGGTTATTTCAAGTAAGGCTAGAGTTCTGCCAATTTTAGGGAAAAAAGAGTATCAGCAGTTAGCAAATGTAGCCCTTCAATGTTTCAGAAGCAATAATGTCTGCCAGTCAAGTCTAGAAGTAGCACAAAGAGAGGCATCCTAACCTTTCCCTTAGAGGTGGCAAGAGGAAGCTTAGAAGGACAGCAGTAGAATGTGCTGGGTGGTTACATTTGTCCAGCTGGCTGTTTTCATGGTAAATCTTCATGTTTACTGACTTGGCAAATTTCAATTTTACTGTGAAGCTGGGAGCCATAGGATGTGCTGTGCTTATTTGCAGCCCCCCAGCTTCTCCCCAGCACACACCTGAGCCTTGTTCTTATGTTGTCCTGGACATGCTGGTGATAAGGAGTGTGGTACTAAGCCAGAAAGTGCCCACTCTTAAGAGGTCATGTTCTGAAGCATTTCTTAATATTTATTCAATGTCCCTCCAATGTATATTTGCATGTATGTGCCAGATATGGTTCTAAATGCAATCCAGTTGCAAATAATAGTTCATTAATCCTCATCACAAGCTGTGAGGTAGGTTTTCTTATCATCCCCATTATCCACAAAGGGACACTGACCCACAGAAAGCTTCTGTGACCTACCCAGGATCGTAAAGCTCAAGAGAGAGTTTGAAACCCGATATTCTGGCTCTAGAGTCTATGATTGATTCTCCTGTTTCTCTGTGGCCACAGGTAGAGGAAACCTCATGGATATTTTTAGGAATTGTCAATCTGTGAAATCCAGACCAGGCTATAGATGTGGGTGTCCTAGCTCTACCTATGTAGGATGAAAGACCTTGGCTGTCTGAGTCTGGAGCTAATAGAATCAGCTGGGAGGGGAAGTCTTGTGCTTCTGGGGGAAGAAGTTCTATTTTCCTTGCATCACCATACAGGGTCTTGCTGTAAGGCCTCGAAGGAATCCCTGTGTTCAATAGCTATTCTTAAGTCTGATCCTACCCTCCATCTGTTCTTTTGTTTGCACATTTACTAAGCAACTCCTATGTGGCAAGCATAAGTCACATGTTAGGGTACAAGGGCAACAAAAGCAGAGGCCTCCCTCTTGTCAGGTGAATGGAAAGATGGGGGGAATTCATCCTGCTCTCCAAGCTATCACCAAATCTCCAATTTCACATCTCTGAATCCAGAGGCCCCAATCAGCCCAGCCATCCCACCATCCAGGATGCTTAGTCAATGTACATTACTCTCCTGGTGTTGTTCTTATGTGTTCTCTGCATCAGCAACAGGGAGGCCTGCTAGGTTGGTTCTCTGGGGCAGGTCTCAGGTTGACACTTCTGGAATCAGCTGGGCTCACATATTTTCCTTCATTTGGAGCTCTTCAATCCTCCACACAATGCTGACTGAATTTAATGTGCTGGGAGGCCAGCCTAGAAAGTTGACACCATTTTTAATGGAGTGCTCCAATGAAGAAATTAACATCTGGGCCAGGAATGTAGCTTAGCAGTGCAGTGTCTGCCTGGCAAGCTCGAGTCCCTGTGTTCAATTCCCGGTACCAAAAAAAAAAAAAAAAAATTAACATCTAACATGTAAAGAGCAGTGCTTTGTGTACATTCAGCATCCAGTAAATGTTCATTGAGATGAATTCAGATGAGATATACCTTAATTTTCTGATAGCTATTAGTTCAGAAATGGGCTGATAGGCCTACTTCTTGAAGAAGATGATAAACTCTGGATTTACAGTTGGCTTATTGCCACAGTTTCTCTGGAGGGGCCAGTGGCCTTACACTCTCCCTCCCTCCCTGTGAAAGTGATCATACCAGAGTCATGGGGAAGGGGAGAAGATACGCTGAACAAAACAGAGAAACCTGGAAAATTAAAACTCCTGTATTGCTCAACCTGGCATAGTGGTGCACGACTGTAATCACAGCTACTCATGAGGCTGAGGCAGTAAGATTGTATGTTCTGGGCCAGCCTAGGCAATTTAGCAAGGCTCAAAGAAATAAAAGAGGGTGGGCATGTGTTGTGCCCAGATTTCGAGGTCCCCAAAGACCACCAAGGAGCCGATTCCGATGTAAACACACGAGGGTCGTTTATTCAAGCTCGAGCAGGGACTCCCAACCATCACCGCCTCAGCAGGTCAAGATTGAGAGCCCTGACTCCAAATCAGCAGGGGTTTTTATAGTGGTTACAGCAAGGTTCTAGATTGGCAATTAAACCTGATTGATTGTGCCTTGCGCACCCAAGCTGCAAACGGTTGCTAACTACTGATTAGCTGTTGCTAGGGGACGGCTGAACACTCTCACATGCAGGTGGTCAAAATACATCTTGTGGTTTTTCTTAGAACTGAAGTTTATGCCACCAAATTTTAGAATGGAGTCACTTAGGTCTCACACATGTAGCTCAGCATTCCTTAGGTTCAATCCATAGTACAACAAAACAAAAGCCCATATTGCTATTTCTGCCATTTTTCATGCCTCCTGATTTTCTTAGTGCCCTGCTTGTGGCCAGGACTGCATCTTCAAGGTTCAGCATGACCTGCTTCTTCCTGCAGAGATGCCTCAGGTGCACCAGGGCCCAGCCAGGGAATAAGGGGAGCTGGGTCACTTCCTGTGATAGGTGTGTCTGCAGTTACTTGTGACTATACCCCTCATTGTCGTTCCCATGCTCCTTGGTGAGGGCTGTGCTGTTCTGTACCCTGCCCTGTATCCCTCAACCGCTCATCCCTGTCCTAAGCTGTGGGTATTGGGGTTTAAGGGTGGACCCCCCCACTCACCATCCCCAACCTGAGCAAATCTGTACTCTTTTGGGGTTCATATATGGCATTTTACTTGGAAAAGAAGGATTTTACTGCTTAAAGAGTTTGACCATAGTTCAGTATGGTCTCAGGCTGGATGCCAGGCTCTCCTCATAGCCCAACCTGCATTAAATTCTTAATGATACTCATTGACTTACCTGCAAGTGAAGACACTGCCAGCTGTGTGCTCTGCACTGGTCTTCTGTCAGCTTAATGTCTGTGCAGTTGTCTGTGTTGTGTAAGAGCACAATCATATTTTTCATTGACAGCCAGCAGTTCTTTTTTTTTTTTACTGGAGCCCCCATACTCTTTTATGTGATGTACCACAGCCTGTGTTTCTGTTCTCTAGCTGAGGGTGTAGGTGTTGCTTGCAGAGTTTGGCTCCAGTGACCAAAGTTGCCATGAATGTTCCAATGCATGTCCTCGGGCAGCATGTGCACGCATTTCTGTTCCATGCATAAACATTTGCAGTTCTGACTTGTCACAGAGAGCCTGGTGATCATGACCATCAGCCATCCCCATGCTGCTGTCCTTTATTCCAGGGAGGCTGACCTATGAAGTAAAGTTAGCTACTGGTCTCACCTGCAACTCTCCCCAGCATTGCTCTTACTCTAGTGTCTGGAAAAGACTCATTATTTTGTAGAATTTAGACTCCCTACTGCTGATGTGTGAAGGGCTTTCATGACCTTCTGCCCCCCACCCTCCGGTACCAAGGATTGAACTCAGGACCTTGGGCTTGGCAGGTAGGTGCAGCCCCACTGGGCTACATCCCTGGCCCTTTTCATGGCCTTTTGAAAATGCTTTTTCTTTCAGTGTTGGGGATTGAACCCAAGGCCTCACACAAGCACTAGATAAGTGCTCTAGCACTGAGCTATATCCCCTACCCCTTTTATAACCTTACATTTGATTCTTGGTTGAATAGTTGCTTTTACGTGTTTCTTGGCTTTCCTTTAGTCCATTGCAGCAGATCATTCGAGGATCTCCTCTGATGGGCTGGACATTATGGGGGACTTGGGGACATGAGATGAATGAGTGCCACTTAGCAGGTCAGAGTGTCTCTGTGATGCTGTTTCTGTGTGTAATGAAGGTTGGAAATTCTTCCTTTCAAAAATGCCTGAGTTTCGTGGGTAGGGTGAACACCCACAGCATCCTCACAAGTAGCAGACCATAGAAACCTGTGGAGCAAGAGTGTTCCTTGCACCTTCTCCAGGAGATGTGCCTGGGCCACCCCATAGGCAGCTTCTCACTGCACACACACTTGAAACTTCCGAGGTTGTGTGCACATTGTAGGAATTTCTATGCTCTTCATAAAAGTCCCATCTACCAAGGAAATGCATTTATTTTCCATTTTATTGCATTGATATGATTGTTAAAAGCTGGATCATGAATCACTCAGTCCTATGCCAAGAGATCTCTCTCTCTCTCGGTGCCTCTACCTCTGAGACAGGATGGGTGGGACTAAGGCTCCCAGACCCAAAACACTTGCTCTCAGGTGGCTTCTGGTGGATATGTTCTGGTATGGAAGGACTCACAGAGGGTCTATGAAAGAAAGAGGTTGGAGGGCTATAAGTGCTGTTATTTTTAGGTGGTCAGTTGTAGAGGAATTTGGAGATGGGAGTACTATTAGTATCCTGTTCTACATGACTCAAGGAGCCAGAGCCACTGACTGCCCAACTGCAGTCCCGACCTCCCTCAATTGTCTGAAATACCAAGATGTTTCTATGGGACAAAACAAACTTCTCTACCTGCAAAGCAGTCCCTCACAAGGTGGAGGAGATGCACATGCCCCAAATTTCCTGTGGCCACCTTGAGCCCACTCCTATACTGGCGTAGGGATGAGAAGGAAAAGGCCACCTGGGTCTCTCTGTGGTCTGAGTAATTGATGCTGAAGTTTAGATGTAATTTTATTTTCATTCTTTTATTGGTACATTGTAGGTATACAACACAATTACATTTCTCATTAGGAATTGTACCTTTACATAATGCATCTTGGTTCTTTTTTTTTCCCCATTCCTAGCCCTCCCTTCACGCCCTCCACCCTTCCCTATTT
>NW_004624806.1:111147-133142 GCF_000247695.1 Heterocephalus glaber
CCATCTCATTTCCCTTTGGGGTTTCTGTAGGTGATCTGGAAGTCTGGTTTTGAGACTTATTTACATGTTTTCTCATTTCGACTGGGGCAGGGGGCTGTTAGCGCCTGCACGGCTTACCTCCTCTGAGCTGGGAGAGGTGGGACTGGGGCCAGGAGCAGCGGTAGGGATGGTGACCCAAAAGCCCTTTCCTGTGGGCTGGGAGCAGCCAGAGGGATGGTGACTGGGAATCCCCTTCCTCTGGACCAGGAGCAGTGGGATGGTGGCTCAGAAGCCCCTACCTCTGGGCCGGGAGCGGTGGGAGGGATGGTGGCCCAGAAGCCCCTTCCTCTGGGCCAGGAGCAGCGGAACAGAAGGTCGCCCAAAAGTCCTTTCCCCTGGGCTGGGAGCAGCGGGAGGGATGGTGACTGGGAAGCCCCTACCTCTAGCCTGGGAGCAGTGGGACTCAGTACCTTGGTCTGGTGATCTGGTGTCCTCTTCGTCTTTGTAGTGTGGAACCAGGTGGCTGCCTGTCTGCAGTGGGGTGATCTAGATCTAATGTTACCTCAGTTGCTGTGTTCTGTTTGAAAACTATGCATGAATGTGCTCCGTTTGCTGGCAGTGAGATTGTTTGCCTGGAAGGTAACCTATGTTTCTGAGCAAACAGACCATAAATGTAGACTAGTTACTGCCATGAAAAGCAGTGTGTTGACCAAGCCTTACTTTGCTCTTGATGAGATAATCTGCCCTGAGAGCCTGCATGGAGCTCCTTCCCTCAAGAGAGTCTCACTGTGAACTCATGGTTGACTGTCCTCCTACTATTTCCCAAGGGACATGGCCTCACTGGCTTTGAGAGGGACAAGGCTGGTCAAGGCTTGGAGATGCCTCTCTCAGCCCAGGCAATGATCACAGCTTGGCCAAGGATTAGCATTTGATGCCTAGTTGATGAGATGTCCCATTGTGGCATTGCCCAAGTTCCTCCTGGAGCCTGTTTCTTTGGGGATCCTCCTTCCCTAGGAGCCTAGTCAGACTTGTGGGAGAGGCTGTCATGCAGACACATCACGTGAAATAGAGTCCCTGTATGGGTGATCTTTTCTCATCAGTTTGAATGATGGTCCATGGTTATAGTTGCCTCTCTTAGGCATCATCTGTGCCAAATTTCACACTCTGTTCTTGGCATAGAGATTTTTCTTGATGCTTGTGGCAGCTTCTGCAGTAGACAGTTTCCTTGGCTGTAGAGATGAGGACCCTGAAACTCAACAAGACCATGAAATCATGGCAGAGCCATTAAGCCATGTGTGTTGGGGTCCACAATTCTGAGTTGCAGTACTATCCTGTATCCAAGTAGTTCCATTGTCCATGATTCCACTTCTTGGGAAACAGGTAACACCTGCCTGCACAGAGGTCAGTATTTAACACCTCTACCTCTCTCCCCAATGTCCTGGCATAGGCTTAGGGATGGACTGCTTCGTAAATGGCCTCCTGCATCCTGTGAGATGCTCTCCTCAGCAGCCTGAGCCTTTGATCCTACCTGGGAGTGCTGGAATGGGATGCATTTGGCCAGCCTATCTGAAGGGTGCAGGAAGTGCAGACTGGGAGCTCAGGCTCAGCCACCTCACCCATTTCCTTCTGCAGGACTACAGCAAGGCCTGTTACTGGGCCTGCAGATCCTGGCATGGACAGATCACTACCAGAGGCTCTCTGAATTGCACAGCTGGGGATGCAACACTCACTAGAGCTATGAGCTCTAGTCTCATGGAATTAAAGAAAAGGTTTTTTTTGGAAAATGGACTTAAAGAATAGCTGCTTTCTGGCAGTGGAAAGGACAGGCTAAAAAAGCAAAGGCAAAAGTAGGAAGTGTGGCTCACCTGAAGAAAGGTAGTGTTCAACCCACAAAGGAAGCAAACCTGTGGCAGACTTACAAATACGCAGACTCAGAGATTTGCGAGTTTGGGTTTGGAGGAAGGCACAGCAGCGGCCCTGTGAAACGTGTAAGATGCCTTGTCTAACCTCCAGAGAACTAGCAGCTCAGGGAACAAGTCTCACTCTCCCAGAAGATACTGTGTGAGCACAGGACATTCCCATTAGATTCCTAAACCCAATAGAGGTGAGGGATATATTTTCTTCACTGGGAGTAATATATTTTCATCTCAAATTTTACCAAGGAGACCCAAGCTCAAGAGAAGTTAAGTATGTTGTTCAGAGTTACACAGCCAGTAAAGGAGAGCAAGACTGGAAGCCAGGCACTTTGACTTTTCCATCTATTATGAGCACAAGTCAGATGTAACCTTCTTTGCTCCTTGGGGGTGGGAGTGGGTTGTAGCATGGATTTCATTTCAGGAAGCCCTATGGATATGGGGATGGATGAGCAGCTGCATTCATGCTCCATCAGACAAGGCCAAGGCCAGTCCCAGCCCCAGGGTCTCTCTGTGCCTCCCTGTGCCCTGCTCCTGAGCAACTCCACTCTGACACCCCTGCTAACCAATGCCTGTCAGTTGCTTTAGACATCTCTTACCACCTGAGGTGTCCCTTGCCCCTGACTGTCCCCTTGGGATTCTCTCCCCTACCACAGGAGTTCTTTAGGTTTATCTCAATCCCTACTAGAATTTGGCTCAGCCACACGCATACATGAGTCCCTGCAGAGTTGGGATGTATGTGGGCTTGACTGGTGGTCCAACCCATATCCCATTCCTGACAGGCTCTGCCCTCAATCAGTTGCCACTATCTAAAATGAGTCTACTTCCTGCTTGTGCCTAGTTAGAGCCGGGTATTAACTCCACTCTGTCAGTGGGACACAAGGGCTTCCTTGTTCTCGAGTTGTGTTGTGACTCCAGGACCACCCCCATGAATGGCGGGAACATCAGAGATAATGCAGTAGTCTCAGCACAATTTTGGTGACTGCCTTTCTGTCAGCATTTCCTGCAGCATCTGACACATCAGAGTTGTCTTGGGACTTTACAGGTTCCTTCAGCTTATGCCATGGATGAAATGCTTTCTGCCCTTCCTCCCTCCTCACCATATTACTGCCTTCCCTTACACACCCAGTTTAGATTAGAGACTGGATCTACAGTCCCTTCATTGGTGTTTCTTAATCTGTAATAACACATTTGCATGTGTGACTACTATTTGACTTCCTGCTCACCAGCAAACAAGCAGCCCCATGCAGGTTGTTTGTTCCACCCAGCTCAGGGGCAGAGTGAACAAATACTAAAAAGTGGCCCTTAGCTGTGACTGCCAAGATGGTCATGGGCTGTTGACCACCTTAGTTTTAGTCTTGAAAGTGATGGTGAGTCTGCTGAGTCTGAGGAGAAGGCAGATTGATTCCATTTGTAGGTCTAGAGGCTGAGGTCCTATACCTTGCTGGCTCTGAAGGATTCTAATGCTGCTGGCACAAGGAACATCCTCCAGGAACAGATACTAAGCTTCTAAAACCCTGCCTGGGCCCAGCAGGCTCTGACTTCCTTTACCTAACTTCTTGGTCTGACAGGCTCCTGGCTCACTTAGGAACCTTAGGCCTAAGCTTGCTGTGTTATCCTGTTGTCAGAGTAATTTTCGACCTTATTGGAATCTCACAGATCTCATTCAATATTGTACTCTGTTTTCTCACTCATGTATTACAAAGACTACTGCAAGCCTTTAAGCCCTTTTCGAAACATAACTTCTGTTGGTTTCATCATATTTCTCTGTGAATGTGCAGTTTTGTCATTTGTTTGATGTTCTCTTACTGCTCCCATTTTCAATATTGTAAATATTTTGATAAGCATTTTCCATGGAAATTTCTTTCCATGATTCTGATGACCATGGATTATTCTTACAAGCCGGGGCTGAGGGTGAGGCCTGTGCAGCAGTGGGCCCTTCTGTGGCAGGACCTGTGCCTGAGTGAGGTAGGCCTTCCAGGCCCTGTTGGGGGGCCTGTGCAAGGGTGAGGTGGGGATGGGTGGTCCTAACCCACACAGCTCATCTAGGTCCCTTCCTTTCCCTTAGTTACTCTGCCTTCCCCAGTGTATCTGAAAGTCCCCCAAAGACCAGGAGTCCCACTGTGGGATACCCAGGGTCAGATCCCATGGGAGACTCTCCTTCCACCTATCCACCAGCAGCATTTCACCCACCCTCCTTCCCTGTGCTATTGTTCTTCTTATTCTGCATGTTCCTTGAGGTACTCAGTAGCAAAGGCCATTCCAACAAGTTTCATTTACCTCCTGCTCTTTCTCATAACAAGGGGATACAATTCATTCCCGTGTCAGAGAGGGTCCCCAACCCTCTCCAGCAGTAGCGAAAGCAGCACCTTAGCCTTCAGGGAACAAGGAGGGCCTCCTGGCAGACAGGACATGGTGAACAATGTCCTAGTGCAGAAGAGAATGACCTGGCCTAGGCTTCACAGGTGCAGGCTGCTGAGGCCTGGGGTAGGGTAGCTGGACATGCTCCTTTCTGGAGAGGCAGGCAGTGGAGGTTGGGAGCCTGAGACTCACCAGCAGACTCACTGTCTCTAAGGGGCTGAGGGAAGAAGTGGCCCTGTGCTGTGATGATCTGTATCCCATGTGGCCTCACAGACTGTGAAGTCCCACCCCACTGGTTTTCTGGTGGCTCTTACCACTAATACACTGATTTGTTTTCTTTTTGCTGATGACTATCTGTCTTCTTTAGGATACAGGTTTCATGAAAGCAGCTGGTCCTTCTGCATGGCTTTCTGACATTCCTAAGTGTGTGGGACTAGTATTCCCTGGATGTAGGAAAGCAGGGTTATACCATATATAATTGATTCATCCACTCAGTACATGTTTTTGAGTGCCTATGATACACTGAACTCTGTAAATAAGATAAAAATATAATAAAATAAGAGACTACATTTTTCTTTTAAGTTACAAAAGCCCAGCATGGGAAGAAATTGGTTCAGTGAAGTTCCTACTTATGATTTGAAAGGAGCAAGTTCAAGTAAAGAGATGCATGTCACTCAAAAGGATACTTCTGTGAAAGTGTCCTGGCCCTTTCTAAGCTCTAGTAGTTTGTTGGTTCCTGGGTCACTCTTGTGAACAGTGTTTCTCAGATGTTCTCCACCTAGAGTCTGTTCTACTAAAAAAAAAAAAAAAAGTATAACTAGCACTGCAAAATAGAACTTTAAAAGTTAAATTTTTTTTTCTTGTAAAGATAAACAATTTCTCCACACTTCCTCCAGCTGAGCATATAACCAGTATTTCTTCCCCTTAGCCTGAAAGCAGTGACAGAATACGCAGAGGCCAGCCTCAGGAGGCTAATGCCTAGGTTCCTCTCTTTCTGAACTGTCAACTTAGTTTCCTCTTCCCTTTCTACAATCCTCACATGAAGGCCTGGATATGGTATAAGAAATTTCACCTCACTTACCTGACTTTTGACAAAATGACTCCAGTTGCAAAATAGTACGGTAATTTAAGGTGCCATTTCACAGTTTCTACCAAAGCTTAACACATACTTAGGCCATACAGTGTTACAATAGTATATCAGCTCTTTTTCATCGGAGTATCCTGGAGAGTCTGTCCAGACAGGACTCCTAAATGATACTGGAATCCCGGTGCCCATATCGGAAATAAAAGCAGTTATAAACAAAAAAGATAAAAGAAAGTGAAGCAAACCAAACCAAAGCCAACCAAAATAAATGAGTACTCCAAACCAACAAAATGCCTAGAAATTTTTCTACCTCTCACACCAGTCAGTGCCCCAAAATGACCTGTAGTATATCCATAGTTGCCCCAAATGCTGAAAGTCCTTACTTCACCCAGATCAAACTGCTGAACAGCCTAACAGAAGGTCCAAATTGTAGAGATCGTAGATCCCTGGAGTTTACTTTCAAGCAGGAAACCAGGCAGAGCCCATCAGCTCTCCTTTCCTTTTGCCAACAGAAGTGTTTACAGGCAGTTATGCCACAAACAGGAAAGAAGTGAGAGTTCTTAGGGTGCAAAAGTGTCCTTGGCTGGAATATCCCTGGAGTTCCAACCATGTAGCTAGCCACAAGTAGTCAGGCCCTTTTCCTAAGTGCCCATCAGCTACCCAGAAGGAACCAGGAGACTCAAAATTCTCCAGAGCTAGAACCAAGCCTGGCTGGCTTTGCCAAAACTGTTACCAACCACTTAGGATCATGCACTCAGGTTCCTTTGCCACTCACTAACCAAATCAAAGGAGGCCATATTTTAGTGAAATACAGGAAAAGGGGATTTATTCAAAGTTAGTCCCAAGGAGATGAAGGGACCCATTTTCCTCAAATCACCATCTCATTATGTACAGGTGGTAAGGGTCTTTTATATATAGTAAGGAACAGCGGGGCAGAGAGCACAGAAATATTGCAGATCTCTACGCTATCTCTGATTCCTATCTTGTGAAAAGGAGCATGAGCTCTGGACTCCTGGGGCTCACATATGCATACAGACATTCCTCAACCACTGAGTTCAGTTCCTGCAACTAGGTCGTTAAGTGAATTGATGGCAAATTAAATTGTATGTATTATGTATGTTACAGTATTCAGAACAAAGAAATGCTGAAAGGAACCTCCAACTTGATGACTTGACTTTTATTTGCATAGCTCTTACATGCAGTACAGTAATATATAACATAAAACTATAGTACCATACAGTACAACCAGCAAAAATTACAGTACTGTTTAAACAAAGTACTATGCAAAAAAAGACATTGTGGCTCTATTAACAAGATGTACAGAACTGTAAGGAAAAAAAAATGGGTCCTAAGTCTGAGAGGCAGGTTGTAAGTCCAAAAAGTTGTTAAATAGGTAGGTCATTAAATGAGGATTATCTGTGTTTTGTCACTTCTTTTTGGCGGAGGGGAGAAAGTGTTGGTTATATGCTCAGCAGGAGGAAGATAAATTGCTTATCTCTACAAGAAAAAAATCTAACTTTTAAAGTTCTGTTTTGCAGTGCCAGTTACAGAAGGATATGGTGGGAAGCCCTCAGATGCTCTGGGACAGTGTGCCTGCCTTATGTGGCCCAACAGCCCCACACCACCCCCCTTCTCTCTCCCTCCCCCCCCTTCTCTCTCTCTCTCTCACATACACACACACACACACACACAGAGCCAGAAGAAAAAGGTAAGTCAGTCACAGTGATTCACTACACTTCCTTCTTGGGTAATATGGAAACAATGCCTTTTTTCAAGAAAACACCTGATACCTTCAGGCAGCTGCTGGGTATAGATGAGGTCACTGGGTCTGGTTTTTTATTCACTATTTGTAAGTATTGTTTGAAACATTGCCTCCTTGTTTTCTCCCAGTGCATGGGCTGGTTTGTGATTCCAGAATGGTGGAAGTTGTGACAAGTAAATGTGCTTAGGGCAGGACTGGTGGGACTCATGGCCTGCAGGGGACGTGGACCCATTTCATTTTGTGCAGAATCTCATCATGTCATTTTGTTTTGTGGTCTCTTCAATCAATATCAACTTAATAAAGTTCTAGAATTTTAGTTTAAAGCTGATTGGCAGGTTTAATTCATTCAGTGATTTGCTGTGAGCATCTACTGTATGGCGGCAGTTGGTGATGATTTGGGATACTCTTTCCATGTACAATATAGGTTAAAATTTTTAAATTTATGGCTGCTTGGGGTTTGGGAAGTAACCCAGGCCCTAAGAAGATTTTGGCTAATAAAGTCTGTTCACTAATCCTGGCTCCTCAGGAAGTCTTTGCTGACCATGTGGCAGGTGACAGATTGTGTCGCATTTCTTTAGGTACTTTAGAAGCCAGGAGCTAAATAATCTTTCTAAACTTATGGGACATCTACAAATTGGCATACCTCCCCCATAGCACTATGGTTGCCAACAAAGGAATGTTTTCACAATATACCAAGTCAATGAGAAAAGTATGGAGTCTACTCTTAAGGACAATTTCCTGCCACTTTTTAGAGAAGATGGAAGCATACCTATATTTGCTTTCCTATGCATAAAATATCTTTTGAAGGGCTAAAATAACCTGAAATAATTGGTTTTCTGAGAGCCCTGGCTGGCTGAAAGAGGTCACTGAATACCTTTTGAATTTCAAACCACGTGGTTATATCCCTATTGACAGCATACAGTTAACCACCCACCCACTGTATAATCCTCATTTTGAAGAGTGTGTTAGATAAGCCTGAGGGAGCACCCAGGGCACATGGTTGCTGTGTGGTGGGGGTATGGAGAATTGTCTCAGACATCCATGCAGGGCCCTCTGTAACCCCAGGCAGGAGGTACTCTGGTTAGCCATCTTCTGATCTCTAGGCAGCACCTTGGATGGCACCAGACATTGGGCCTCAGGATTTTCCTCCCTTTGTGGGATGTCTAAAATGAAACCAGTTTCCCCCAAAGGGCCGTCTTCACAAGCACATATGGTCAGTTTCTCTGACCAGTTCAGACATAAACACTATCTTGATTTGGGAACATAGGAAAGAAAGAACACTTTTTTTTTTTTTGGTAACAAGGATCGAACTCAGGACCTTGCACTTGCGAGGCAGGCGTGGTGCCACTGAGCTAAATCCCCAGACCAAAACACTCTTAAAAAATACATATATTTTCAAGAGATGGCTAAGGATAATAAAGAGTCTGAAACTTTAACCTTAATTCTGCTTTTTTATGAAACCCATCCTGAACAGGTTGGTGAGTTGGGAGAACAATCAGACATGGATAGAGAGTAAACAGATCAGGGGCCAGTCCCCTGCCTCTGAGTTTTCATCATGTATGTCTATAAAAGCAATGGTACATCTTTCCCGAGCAGCCTAAAAATCAGAGATAGTGTATGTGCATCTTGTGTCCCCAGCTAGACACTAGGAACACAATGAAGCTTGGACCTTTGGGTGATGGAGTCACTGGGAAGGCCTCTCTCCATCTGGATCATTGAAAGGCCATAGAAGGACCCAAGCCCCAAGTGCCTTTCCTGGGTAGGAAGACAACAGTGTGAGGACAGCACTGTTCATAGTTCTCCTGGGAACTTGGTGAGGAATGTACAGGTATGTTTCAGCTGCTTTATCCACAGACTTAGAAATGTGACCATACTTCCTATGGGGACAGTGTCCTGAAAGAGCTGTACCTTGTTCAGCAAGAAGTTTTAAAGTAAACAGAAGCTGTAGCTAAGTAAGTTTGAGATGAAATTTGAGCACCATGTTTTTAGTGGTTAGAAGAATGTATATGAATTTGGCAAAGAGCAGCCCCAGTTTGTGCTTCAGACAACACTGGACCAAAATCAGAAAATAAGACTCTTCATCCAGCCTGGAATCAATTTGTTCTGTGGCCTTGGTCCTTCAGTACAGGCACTTGGAAGGACACTTCCAACTGAGAAGGTTGTGACTTAATTGAGGGCATGAAGACTGCCAGACCTAAATGCACACCAAAGTGAGGCCAGGTGTGCTGACAGACCCTTCCACAATGGGGTGGATTTCACAGCTGAGTCAGGATCCTGGAGTTCTTAGGCAAGCCAGAAAGATTTTTGATTGTTTCTTTTACACAAAAAATTATTTTTATTTTTTCTACCCATGCTCTGAATTACATGTGTTTCTATGCAGAATGCGTTTGGATACTCTTAGGTACCAAGGGAAAAGAAAGCTTCACATTTTTTATATCTTTTAACCTGGAAAATAAGCAATAAGGTAATAGTGATAAATTATCCTTAGGGATAAACACTGAATAATGAAAATAAATTTATATTGCCAGAGCCTTGTGACCCCAGAAATATTCATAAAAGTTTTAGTTTCCAAATTGGAGAAGGAGGACTGAGGAACTTGGAGTGTGGGGTCAGGGTGGAGATAGGCATGTGAGGGAAGGCAAGTCGCACCTTGTTGGAGCGCCTGCCCTCTCTCCTCCTTACCACTTAGCACAGCACTGTCGACCCATTGGAACTGGAAAAGCTGGCCCTACCAGCTGGATCAGACAAAGGATCACATCCTGTGCCTTTTGCAAAAAGCTCTGCAGTATTGAGGCCCCAGAGTTCTTCATTTTTCAACTTTTACTTGACTGTGTGCTGACAGTGGGTGCTTACACCCCCAGGCCCTTGGTTTCATGTCTACCTGGAGCAAAAATCAGAGCCTGTATTTAGCCTCCCTCTGGGTCCCCTGTTTCTGCACTTGGCTCCAGTCAGCCTTCAATTGGCTAATCTAAAAAAAAAGTAATCTTTGAGGTGAACACTTTTTAAATAACAGCTTTATAAGCTCTAATTAACATGGAATAAAATTAACACCTTTAAAATGTAAAATTCAGTGGTTTCCAGTGTATCACAAAATTGTATAGTCATCACCACCATTTAATTTTAGAACATTTTCTTCACCCAGAAAGAAATCCCTGGGAACCATATCCATTAGCAGCCACTCCTAATGCCCTTCTCCCTCCAGCCCATGACAACACTGTTACACTTTCACTGTCTACTGACTTGTATGTTCTGGACATTTTATCAATGTATATTCTTTTGAGGGCCGGGGATTTAGTTCAGTGGTTCCACCACCTGCCCCTCAAGCATAAGGACCCAAGTTCAATCCCCGGTACCCCCCGCCAAAAAAAAAATATATATATATATATATAATCTTTTGTACATAGTATCATTCACTTAATATAATATTTTCAAGGTTCAACTTTAGTGTACCGTGGATCAGTACTCTGTCTTACGGCTGGACAATATTGGGTTGTATGTAAATACCACATTTTATTCATCAGCTGCTGGAAATTTGTGTTGTTTTCATTTTGTGAATAATGGTGTTATAAACATCCATATATATTGTGTGGATATATATATTCATTTCTTTGGGATATATACCTTAGGAATGAAATTGTTGGGTCATGCAGCAACTGTTTAACTTTTTTCTTTTTTTAAATTGTATTAGTATATGTTTATAGTGCATAATGATTACATTCACTGTGGGGAATTAGTACATGTACATAACACATCTTGATGATTTTTTCCCCTTCACCCCTATTTTAAATTTTTTTTATTTTATTTTTTGCCAGCACCAGATTCACTTATTTTATAAGTTTTTATCAGGTTAATTATCATAAACACAAGCAGGCCAAAAAACATATAAAACACATAAGACAAGGCCAGGAATTTAGCTCAGTGGTTTCGCTGCCTGCCTTGTAAGCACAGGGACCCGAGTTCGATCCCCAGTACCAAAAAAAAAAAAAAAAAGACAGTAATACTAAATCAAGGTACACTTTTAGATAAATTGGTCATGTTGTTACTATAACATTTTTTTCTCTCATTTTTCCCCATTTTCTTTTTTCATCCATATGTTGATGGACATATAGACTGCTTTCAAGATTTAGCTATTATGAATTTTGCTGCTATAAACATAAGTATGCATATATCACTCTGATATAATGTTTTTAACTCTTTCAAGAAGATACCTAGAAGAGGAATAACTAGGTCAAATGAAATTTCTTTTTAGTTTTTTGAGGAATCTCCATACTGATTTCCATAGTGACTACCAGTTTATACTCCCCCCCACTAACAATGAAGAAGGGTTCCTTTTCCCCCACAGCCTCTCCAGCATTTGCTATTGCTTGATTTCTTGATGATGGCCATTCATCGAGAATTGTCTATTCGTTTCAGGTGTCCATTTTTTTGTTTGGGTCATTACATTTGGGGATTCTAATTTTGTTTAATTCTTTATATAGCCCATATCAGTGGCAATGAATCTATCATACACATACCACAATGGGCTATTTGCTATCTTTGAAATCTCTAAAGGTTCACCATCACTGCCCTAGATATTAGACCTTTGTCTGAGGAAGAGCTGGCAAAAATTGTTCCCATTCTACAGGTTGTCTCTTCACACTGCTGGTGATTTCCTCTTCCACGTAGAAGCTTTTAAATTTGATATGATTCCATTTGTTAATTCTTGGTATTATTTCTTGTGCCACTGGTATTCTCTTCAGAAAATCTTTGCCTACACCCATGCCTTCAAGAGATTTACCTATTTTGTCTTCCAGCAGATTGTTTTTTTCTTAATATTTAGATTTTTTTTTTTTTTGGTACCAGTAATCAAACTCAGGACCTTCCACTTGCCAGGCAACCGTTGCACCCCTGAGCTAAATCCCTGGCCCAATATTTAAATCTTTTATCTATTTTTATTGTAGTTTAATGCATAGGTAGAGATAGGCATCTATATTTAATCTTCAGTGTGTGAATATCCTGTTTTCCTTGCACCATCTATTTATTATCTTTCCTCTAATGAAAGTGTTTGGCCCCTTTGTCAAAGATAAGGTAACTGAATGTGCCTGGAATTGCTGATGCATCTTCCATTCTGTTCCATTGATCCACAAGTCTGTTTTTGCCAATACCATACAGTTTTTATCACTTTAGTTTTGCAGTATAATTTGAAGTCTGAGTTTGTGATGCTTCCTACCTTGCCCTTGTTGCCCAGAATAGCTTTTGCTATTCTAGATCTCTTCTGGTTCCATATAAATTTTCGAATTGTATTCTCTAGTTCTGTGAGGAATGCTATTGGTATTTTTAATTGAGATTGCATTAAATCTGTCCAGGAACAAGAATGTCTTTCCATTTTCTGGTATCCTATCCACTCTCCTTTTTCAGAGTACTGTGGTTCTTTCTCATTGTAGAGTCTTTCACTTCCTTGGTTAGGTTAATTCCTAAGTATTTAATTTTTCCAGTGAAAGTTATTATATCCTTAATTTCTTGGTGAGTTTATTGATGTACAGGAATGCTATTGATTTTTGAGTGTTGATTTCGTATCCTTTTACTCTGCTGAATTAAGTTACTAATACTAAGAGTCTTTTGGTGCATTTTTTTGGGTCTTCTATGTAGGGGATCATGTCATCTGCAAATAATGATAATTTGACTTCCTACCCATATCCCTTGTATTTGTTTCTCTTATCTAAATGTTCTGTCATTTCTAGAACTGTTTTGAGCAGGAGTGATGATAGTGGACATCCATGTCTTGTTCCTGATTTTAGAGGAAAAGCTTTCAGCTTCTCTTTATTTAGTATGATGTTGGCCATTGGTTTGTCATAGATGGCTTTTATCACATTGAAGTACAGACCTATTATTATTTTCTTCAGAGTTGTTATAATGAATCATTGTTAGATTTTGTCGAATGCTTTTTCTGCACCTACTAAGATGATTGTGTGATTTTTGTCCTTGCTTCTGTGTATTTGATGTGTTGCATATATTGATTTGTGTATGTTGAACCATCCCTTCATCTCTGGAATTAATCCTACTTGTCATGATCTATGATATTTTTGATGATTTCCTGTATTGTTTGCCAGTATCTTATTGAGGATTTTTGCATCTATGTTCATTAAAGAGGCTGGGCCATAGTTCTCTTTTTTGGTTGAGTTTTTTCCTGAGTTTGGGTAATGCTTGCTTCCAGGAATAACTTTGGGAGTACTGCCTCCCTTTCCATTTCATTAAAGACTTTGAAGAGTATTGATGTTACATTTTCTCTAATGTTCCTATAGAATTTGGCAGTGAATTTGTTGGAACCTGGGCTTTTCTTAGTTGGTAATTTTTGTTTTGTTTTATTACTTCTGCAATTTCACTAATATTGGATTATCAGGATTTTTATATCATCTTGGATCAGCTTTGGTTGTTTATTTGTATTTGCATCTTTTCTTTTTCTTTTTCTTTTCTTTTTTTTTTTTTTTTTTGTAGTAGGGATTGAACTCAGGACCTTGTGCTTGCCAGGCAGGCAATGGCACCACTGAGCTAAATCCCCAGGCCAAGAGTTTATCCATTTTGTCTGAATTTTCCATTTTATTAAGGTACAGTTTCTCAAAGTGTACTTACTGATGATCTTCTGGATTTCAGCAGAATCTGTAGTGATGTTGCCTTTTTCATTTTTTTTCATTAAATTTATTGGTACATTTTAGGTATACAATATGATGACATTCATCATTGGGAATTTGTACCTTTACATGATACATCTTGGTTATTTTCTTTCCCCATTCCCCTGCCCTCCCTTCAACCCCTCCACCCTCCCTATTTTAAAAAAAGTTCCATTTTTTCCTTTTCTTACATTTTTTCCTTTGCCTTCTTTCCTTTCCCCTACTCTTCCCACTTCCTCTTCCCCTTTAGACTTTTTCTTCCTGTTTCACATTATCTATTATACATTTTGATTCTTATTTACATTTTCAGTTTCTCACACCAGAGAAACTATTTGGTATTTACACATGTGTCTTATTTATTTCACTTAAGAGTATCACCTCAATGTGCATCCATTTAGCTACAAATGACTCTAGTTTCTCATTCTTTATGGCTGAGTTGTACTCCATTTTATTTTTTTAAAATTACATTTTCTTTATCCAGTCTCCAGTTGATGGGCAATTGGGTTGTTTCCAAATTTTAGCTATTACCGGCTGCCGGCCTTTTTCATTTCTAATTGCATGAATTTAGATCTTTTCTTTTCTTATTTTGATAGAATTGGCTAAGGGTTTGTGTATTTTGTTTATTATTTCAAAGAACTAACTCTGATTCTTTGTATCATTTTTTAGTCCCAGTTTCATTAATTTCTCCTCTGGTTTTTATTTCCTTTCTCACACTAGCTTTGGATTTGGATTGTTCTTGTTTTTCTTGGACCTCAAGGAGCATCATTAGGTTAGATATTTGAGCTCTCTCCATCTTTCTTCTGTGGGAATTCCCCACTATAAACTTAACTTCTTAAGACTGCTTTCATCATCCTATCTCATATATTCCAGTATGTCATACTGGCATTATCATTTGATTGTAGAAACTGTCTAATTTCTTTCATTTCCATGTGTTTGTATAGTTTCTGTGGTTTCTTTTGCCATTAATTTCTAGTTTCATTGAGCTATGATCTGATAATTTTGAATTTTTTCATTTACTTAAGCATGTTTTATTGGCTAGTATGTGGTCTGTTTTGGAAAAAGTCTCATATACTGCTGATAAGAATGTGTATTCTGTTGTTGGTTGGATAGAACACTCTATAGATATCTATTAAGTCCATTTGTTTGAAGATTTGGTTTAATTCTGGTATTTTAATTTTTTGTATAGTTGATCTGTCCATTTGTGACAGTGAGGTATTGAGGTCCCCCATTACAATTGTATTGGTGTTCATCTGATTTTTCATGTCCATTAGTATTTGTTTTATGATGTTGGGTGTGCTGGTATTTGGTGTGTATTTATTTAAAATTGTTATCATTTCCTCTTGAATTGTTCCCTTAACCAATATGTAGTGACCTTTCGTATCTCTTCTGATCAGTTTTGGCTTGAAATTCACAAAAAATAACACATACATTCACAAAAGGAAAAAGTTTTCTCTATGATTTTGGATGTGTGGTTTTCTTCCAGAATCTACAATTTTGAGGTGGTGTCCAACTTGAGATGTCTCCCTGCTCACACTGGTAGATAAAGAAGGCAGTCAGACCCCAGATCCACACTGGATGCAGACACCAGCAGGCGGTTGGATTAGGGGAAGGGTGCCAATGTCATGACTTTCAAATCCAGAGCAATTAAGGCTGAGCCTGGCTTTGGCCATGGGGTGGAGCTTGAATTCTTTAGCTCAAACCTCCCAGGTGTTCTTTTTCTAGCCTGAGCATAGCCGTCTCCTCTGGCTGTCTCTCATCCAGTCACAGTGAAAACATAACACTGAGAGCCCTGAAGTTAAGCTGTGCCATGGCTCCTCTGAGTCCTGGGTTCAAACAACCCTTCCCTGGAATGACATCCAACCAAACACTATTCAGGGGATATGGTGGGTGTTTAGACTGGTGCCACGTACCACCTGTTGCCTGTTGAAGGACTCATGGGAGCAAAAATCCCACATTCTCTCTGCAGATTACAGCACCCACCAGTCCATTCCACTCCTGCATTTCTCCCTGAAGCCCTCTGGAATCCCAGGCTTTTACTTTGTCTGTAAATTCAATCTCTTTCTCTAAGCTGGGAGCCAGGGAGAAAGTGCAGATGCTCCCTTCCCTCCTCTGCTTTGTGGTCTGGCTCTTCAATTTCTCTGTAGGTTTTAATTTTCCTGTCAAATCCTTCTTGGTTCCCAGGGGTCAGTCTGACTGTCTATCTTGTGTCTCTGTCTGTCTCTGTCTCCCTCCCTCCTTTCCCCTTTCCTTCCCTCCCTCTCTCTTCTTCCCTAAGTTGTTATTTTCCAGTGCCTGGATTCTAGATTTTGGAGAGGCTGAGTTGTTGTTGCTTACCATTCCACCGTTTTCTTGGAACTCCTGTTTAATATTTTAAGGAACTGCCAAACTGTTTACCAAAGCAGTTGCACCATTTTATGTTCCTACCAGAAAGCTATGAGAGTTCAGATTCTTCCATGTTCTTGCCCGCATCTTTTTATTATAGTTATCCTAGTAGATTTGAAATAACTATATTAGTCAGTTTTCCATCACTTCAACAGAATACCTGAGGCAATTAACTTGTAAAGAAAAAAAAGGTTTATTTTGGTTCTGGAGGTTCCAGTCCAAGATCATGTTGTGGGCTTGTGAGGCAGCACATCATGCTAGGAGTATGTGGTAGAGTAAACCAATGCTTCATGAGTCAGAAAGCAGAAAGAAAAAGTGAACTGACTAGGGTCCCACAACCTCCTCAGTGATGTACTCCCAATGGCTTAAGGACCTCCTACTAGCCTGCGTCTCCTAAAGGTCCACAGCACCTCATGCTAGCAATGCACCTTTACCACATGGACCTTTGGGGGAGATTCATCCAAACCATAGCAGTAACTTTATGCTCTTGATTTGTGTTTTCCTAATGACTGTGATGTTGAGCATCTGTTTTTGTGCTTATTTGCATATCTCTAGAGAAATGTCTATTCAAGTTCTTTGCCTATTTCTTAATGGAATTGTCAGTCTTTTGACTGTTCTAAAAATTCTCTGTAAATTCTTGGTGAAAGTCCCTTATGTCTGATTTGCAGTTTTTTCTGCCTTTTCATTTTCTTGATGGTATCCTTTGAAGCACAAGAGTTTTAATTTTTATTTTTGGTACTGAGAATCAAACTCAGGGCCTCATGCTTGCCAGACAGGTGCTCTACTGCTAAGCTACATCCCTGGCCCCAAAAGTTTTAAATGTTAATGAAGTACAGTTTTACCTATTTTTTCTTTTGTTGCTTATGCTTTTAGTATCATATCTAAGAAATCATTGTCTGACCCAAGCAATGAAAATTTAATCCTATGTATTTTTCTATAAGTTTAGCTCTTACATTTAACCTGTGATCCAATTTGATTTAATTTTTATATATAATATGATCTAGGAGTCCACTTTTATTATTTTGCATATGATGTACAGTTGTCTAGCATCATTTGTTGAAGACTATTTGTTTCCCCCATAAAATTGTCTTGACGTTCTTACTGAAAATTAATTGATTACAGATATAAGGTTTTGTTCTCCTAAACTCTCAATTTTTATTCCATCAGTTGTCTAAATATCTATCTTTATGTCAGTACTACACTGTACACTTTGAAATTAAGTATGAATCCTCTATTTCTGTTTTCAAAATTCTTTGGTATTGGATCCTTAGTATTTCCAAATAAGTTTAGCACCAACTTGGTAATTACTGCAAAAAAGGCAGCTAGGATTTTGAATGGGAATGCATTAAATCTTAGATCTGTTTGGGGAATATTGCCCTGTTAACAATATTAAGCTTTCTAATCCATGAACGTGGAATATCTTTCCATTCAGTTTAATCATCTTTAATTGTTCATCAATATTCTTTAGTTTTCAATGTACAAGTGTTTCACTTCTTTTGTTAATTTTATTCCTAAATATTGTATCTTTTATCACTAGTGCTAATGGAATTGTTTTCTCAATTTCATTTTCAGATTGTTTGCTACTACTATATAGAAATACAGTTTATTTTTGAGTATTGATATTGTTTCCTGCAACCATGTTGAACTCATTTATTAGCAGTAGTAATTTTTTACTATATTCCTTAGAATTTTCCATATATAAGTGCATATCATCTGTGAACAGAGATATTGTAACTTCTTTCTTTCTAGCCTGATTCTCTTATTTTCTTACCTAACTATTCTCAGTAGAACCTCAAATACAATGTTAAGTAGATGTGAAAGTGGACATTCTTGTGTTCTTGATCTCGGGGGAAATCAGTCTGCCTTTAACCACTAAGTATGATGTTAGCTGTGTGTTTTTATAGAAGCCCTCTATTAGAATGAGGACATTCTCCTCTATTCCTACTTTATTGAGTGTTCTTATCATAAAAGGGTATTGTTGACTGATTTTCTGATGTCAAACCAACTTTGAATTCCTGTGATAAATCTCATTGTATATAATCTCTTTATATGTTTATGAATATACTTTGCTATTATTTTTGTGAGTCTCTTCATAATGGATATTGGTCTCTAGTGATGTCTTTTTCTGGTTTTGGTTTCAGGGCAAAACTACACTCAATAAGTTGGGAATGAGGAAGCTCTTATTTTGGGGGAGAGTTTGTGAAGGAGTCATGTTAATTTTGTAAACGTTGGGTAGAATTCATCAGTGAAACCATCTGGCCTGGATTTTTCAATGTGGGAGTTTTTGAAATTACTAATTCAGTCTCATTATTACTGTTTTTATTTAATCAATTCTGGTAGTTTGTGTCTTTCTAAGAATCTGTCCATATCACCTAGGTAATCTTATTGTTGGTGTACAGCTACTCATAGTATTCCTTTATTATACTTTTTAAAAAAATATACTGCCATTTCTTCTATTAACACCTAATATTAGTATGGCACATTTTTATAATTAATGAGCCAGTGCTGCTACATTATTATTAACTAAATCCATACTTCATTTAGATTTCCTCAGGGTTTTTTGTTATTGTTGTTGTTTGTTTGTTTGTGAGATTTTTTTGTGGTGGTGGTGGTGGTGTTTTTGAATACTGAGGATTGAACCCAGGGCTTTTGCAATGAGTTCATCCACAGCCTTTTTTAAGTTTTTATTTTGAGACTGGACTAAGTTGTAAGTTGCAAAAGATGGACTTGAACTTGCCATCCTTCTGCCTTAGCCTCCCAGAGTGCTAGGGTTACAGGTGTGTGCCCAGCTAGGTTTTCTTAGTTGTATGTAATGTCTTTTAATGTAAGACCTCACCCAGGAAACCATATTATATTTAGTGTGATGTCTCCTTGTGCTCCTTTGGGTTTTAGTAATTTCTCAGATTCCTTGTTTTGACAACTGTGTTAGTGTTGAGGAGTATGGTGGTCAGATATTTTGTAGAATGTCCCTAACTTGGGATTTGTTGTGTTTTTTGTTACTAGACTGAGATTGGGATTTCTGAGAGGCAGACCAAAATGGTAAAATGCCATTACTATAGCATGTCAAGGATACATACTATCATGTGATATGTTACTGTTCATATTAACCTTGATATCTGGCTGAAAATGTTTTGCGGGTTTCTCCATGGTAAAGTCACTCTTTCTTCCTCCTTTCCACACTGTACTTTTGGGAATAAGCTTATTTAGAGGTGGGTAGTTATCCTTAAAAGTGGTTTATCTGCATAAATTATTTGGTATTCTCTGTGCACTGTCTACCCCATTTGAGTCATGTATATCATTGTGGACTCATGGACATTTATTTTAAACTTTGAGTTATAATTTAATACTACTTTATTTTGCTTCTTAAATTCTAGCTTTGGCCACTGGGAGCTTTCTAGTTGATTGCTTTGACATGCCCCTTGTTTGTGGGTTTTGCTTGGTTTTTATGCCTCCCTTTCTGGTACTATAAAATGACTTGAGCTTAGTTCATATAATTCCTAGGTGGAATCAGACATTTCTCACAGGAATCCTGGCTCCTTGGGTACTGTGTGATCATTGCTACTGGAATGTTTATAATCCTTACTTCCTTGACATCAGTGGTAATGTCCCCTTTTTCATTCCTGATTTTAGTAATTTGAATCTTCTCTCTTTTTTTCTTGGTACTCTGCCTAAAGATTTGCCAATTTTGTTGGTCTTTTCAAAGACCCAACTTTTGGTTTTTTTCTTAGTCACTTTCCTTGTAGCTGGGACACCATATCCTCCCACAACTTGAAGGAGAAGAGGATTACTCTGGCTCATGTTTTAGAAGTTTCAGTCTTTGCATGGTTGGCTGCCTCCAGGTAGAAGCAGCATGGTGGAAGGGTCTGGAGGAGGAAACCTGTTCACCTCAAGACATCCAGAAAGCAGAAAGAAGAGAGGAGCTGAGAAGGGAGATACACTGTTCTGGGTCAGGCCCCCAGTGACCCGCCTCTTCTGACCAGGACCCACCTCCCACTATTACAAGTAGTTATAGCACTCCATGATTCAGTGGCTTTTCAAAAGCATCCCACCTATGACTACATGAGGCTTTGGGGGGGGCATCTAGACATGTCATGACAGTTTTGTTATCCTGTTCTTTTAGTCTCTACGTATTTCTGCTCTAGTTTAGCACTTCTTTTTTTGGTTTCCAATGGCACAATTTATGTTATTGACTTAAATGTTTCTTTGTTAATATAGGTGTTTGTAGCTGTAAATTTCCCTCTAAACATTGCTTTAGCTGCATCCCATAACTTTGGTTATAGTATATTTTCATTAATCTATGTATTTTCTTGGATTAGCCAGGCATACCAAGGCAAATTTTTCTTAAAACTTCTCAGCTAAAGTCAGTTACTGGTTGGGAGTGAGATGACTTCCCAGGTATGTGGGATGGTGAGTAAATGAAAGAAGCACAGGAGAGGTTGACATGGACATCTGTGTCAAGACTCCTGGCTGTGTGAACCAACACCCACAGAGGCAGTGATAGTAGAAGGAAGTGAGAGGCTCCCACCAGCCTTCAGTGGTGGTTTGGGCATTTTCATAGTGGTGTGCCCACTGAAAGAATTTTGAAAACCTACCATTAGCTGAGGCTGTAGCTCAGAGTAGAGTATGTGCATAGCATATGCAAAGTTGAGTTAAATTCTCAGAACAACAACAGCAAAAGTATAAAGGGGATAGCATACTTATAAATTGGCACCTAAAGTTTTTTGAACTATAGTTTCAAAGAGTATAATTTCCAGCATTCTATAAATAATTCACTTAAAATAAAGCACATGGGGCCAGGAATTTAGCTCAGTGGTGCCACCACCTGTCTCACAAGCTCAAGGTCCTGAGTTTGATCCCCAGTACCAAACAACAAAACAAAAATAAAGCACATGATCTTTAAATTTAGCCAGTGACATCTAAATGCTGTGGTGATTTGATATTATCATCAGGCATTTTGAAATAGGTTGAACAATCTTTTTTTAATGATCAGAAATTTTACACGGTTCTTTTTCCTCTTTGATTTTTTTCTTTCCATTGCCTTCCCAAGAGATTCATTCTATTGTTTTGTCCTAATTTATGCTTCATTACCTGTCAGTTTTCTCTGCAACAAAAACATTTATGTAAGTTAAAGTTTAAAAGGATTTTCATTTGGCTGTGAGGCTCTATTAGATTATTACTAAGCTATTGTTTAATGATATAAAATTTTAGTTTATAAGATGAAGAGTTCTAGAGATCATATGCACTGATATTACCACTACTGAACTATACACTTAAAAATGGCTGGCACAGAACATGCCAAATCATCCTGCTGCAGACAGGCAGGTCTGCCCATGCCCTACCGAGGTCCCCAGTCATGCAGAATATGCCGAATCAGGCCAATGCACACAGGAAGGTCTGTGCACACCCTCCCAAGGTCCTGAGTTGTGCAGAAGACACTGAATCACCCCGCTGCAGACAAGCAGCCACCTGGTTCCACACTACAAAGACACAGAGGACACCAGACCACCAGACCAAGGTACTGAGCCCTGCTGTTCCCGGCCCAGAGGTAGGGGCTTCTGAGCCACTGTCCCACTGCTCCTGGTCCAGAGGAAGGGGCTTCCCAGTCACCATCCCTCCTGCTGCTCCCAGCCCAGAGGAAAGGGCTTTTGGGCCACCTTCTGTCCCGCCGCTCCTGGCCCAGAGGGAGGGGCTTCCAAGCCACCATCCCTCCCACGGCTCCCAGTCCACAGGAAAGGGCTTTTGGGTCACCATCACTACTGCTGCTCCCGGCCTCTGTCCCACCTCACCCAGCTCAGAGGAGGTAAGCTGTGCAGGTGCTAACAGCCCCCCGCCCCAGTCGAAATGAGAAAACATGTAAATAAGTCTCA
>NW_004624806.1:138380-167944 GCF_000247695.1 Heterocephalus glaber
AAATAGGGAAGGGTGGAGGGCATGAAGGGAGGGCTAGGAATGGGGAAAAAAAAAAGAACAAAGATGCATCATGTAAAGGTACAATTCCCAATGAGAAATGTAATTGTGTTGTATACCTACAATGTACCAATAAAAGAACTTAATACAAAAAAAAATGGCTAAGATGGGAAATTATAGGTATTTGCAAAAAAATTCTAGATTGAATCATTAGTTATCAAATCATAACAAACATAATTGTAAAAATTGGTAATTGTTAACCATCCAGAGTAAATATTTTGAAAATCCTTCATTTAATGAAGTGTTCTAACTCCCTACAATGTAATTGTGTATTACAAACAAGTAGTGGGCTGGGGATTTAGCTCAGTGGTTCTGCAGCCTGCCTCACAAACACAAGGTCCCGAGTTCGATCCCCAGTACCAAAAAACAAGTAGTGATAAAAGTTTTAAAAATTAAAAGAAGAAAAGTTTACTGCTAAAAGAGACAGGGACAGTATTAGTTGTTTGCTGTTTTTCATTGCTGTGGACGTCAACATCAGTGTAAACTTTATGTAAGCAAATCAGATGTTTGCATAAAGGGAAGTAAAATGCAGGGGAGTAAAGGGCTTCCTCCTGGCTCAGCTTTTTGAATTTTTACCAGATCACACGCCAGAAATAAGTGATCATCATGAAGTGGCTTATCATAAAAATTACCTGGATAATCTAATTGATGGTTCAATTGGAACAACTTTCAATTTTGAAAGCAAAGGCCACTTGACGTATAAGATTTATCACCTAGCCATTAGTGCCAGGCACTTTTTTTCAATTTTGGGGAAATCTACTAAAAAGGCAATGAATTGCTCTTGTAATTTTCATTTATTAGGGCCCTTGTTTTAATCTGATATAATGGGGGAAATAAAAATATTAATTCATTACCCCATGTCAATAAGATTCTTAAATAAAATGCTTTTATCATGTCATGTTTCATATCTCTTTTCTCAAAACTCTGAAGCTCATTGAACATATAAAGCAGCTCCCTGTGCAAAAGGCCACAAAGCCAGACTCATTGTCAGACACAAATAAGTCTTGTTTTGTCTCAGAAACAGAAAAGGTCCAAATTCATTTTTCTTTTCAGATTAACATGTCCAGACATATTTTGAGGGAAATTATTAAAACGGTGAGGAATAAATTCAGAATCTTCTTAGATTAGTTGTTAAATGCAGTCAGGATAGAAACATTGTAGGAATACACATTCAGCTTCTCATCTTGATACTGCTGTGTGGAGTGAGAGAAGGGTCAGCAGTGTTCCCTAGGTGAGCATGTGTGCCTCTGACCTGTTGGGGAAATGCTAATGAAAACTATTCATATATAGAGTCTGCCCAAAACATGTATGTACTTCAGAAAAAGAAAAACTTGCATAAATATCTTAATACTAAATTATTGAGACATCGTGAGATTAATACAAGTTACCTTTGGCCTATACAATTACTAGAGGTCCTCAGCATGGTGGCCATTAGTTTCCAGTCATTTATTAGTATGGTGAACTCCTGCTTGCATAACCGTGGATTTTCTATTTCTTCTCTAAGGGCTGGCAGTGTAGTGGGTTTCCTGTGATATACAACAACATCCTCTCATGTCCTGAGTACGAAGGTAACACCATCTGTTGAAAAAAACATAATATTTTTCTTTTCCTGAAGCATCTATACATTTTTTATCAGACTCTGTATAAACGTCGGAAATGCTCCTACCAGTTTCATTACACATGATCACAGTCTTTTATGTATACTGATAAAAACCAAACTGCTTTGGAAGACAGTAGATGTCAGCTGTATGAGATAAAGATGAGGGTTTCCTGTTAATAAAATGGATGTTTTGTGATTTGACTGAGTAACTGCATCTGAAAACAATCATGTAAAAGTTCTGCTGTAGGCTTTATCACTTGTGTCAAAGTTTTGCAGCCCTGTGTGTAAAGGAATTTGCAGGGTTCACATACCTTGCATTAGTACCGAGGGGAATTTGAAGCTTATTTTTGAGTAATGGGGGCAGAGGTTTTGAGGGGAACAGCAGGGCATGGAGGACAGCCCTTCCCACTGCCAATTCCAGTGTGTAAATAGGGAAGAGGTGGGCTTTGCTTTGAGTGACCTAGAGGAAATGGGGAAGGACTGGTGATCAGTCAGTTCCCACAGGAACTCCCTGGAAGTTAAGGTCTGCTGGTTGATTCCTTTAAACTAATGGTTCTCTGTGTGTGACCTCTAGCATCAGCTTTTTCTGGGAACTTGTTAAAAATATAAATTCTTGGGCCACACCTTAAACTCCAAGAGCCCTCTAGTGATGCTGATGTCAACCTCTGTGATTTGTGATGATTTGTTTGTGACATGTTGGCTTAGTGTACAGATGATACAATGTTTTGTAAAAACACTAGACATTTAATTTTTATACATTTAGGAGCCCATTTAATTAGCTTCAATTATATAGAAGAGCACAGATCCCAAACCACCTGGTGAAGACAGGTCCCTCTTGCCAGATGAGCAACAGCAACAGGTCCTGAGTCAATAACCTATGGGAAGTGAGCAAGGGTCCTCCTGAGAGGGACCTTGGGCACTTGGGCCTGGGCCAGGGTCTGCAGGAAAGAGGTAGTCCTTGGGCATTTGCCCATATGTATCCCCCCCATTCCAGTCCATAGGCAGGAGTTCTTTGAGCCCTGCTGTGAAGCTGTGCATACCCCTCATTGAGACCTCAGAGGAGTCAAGTATGCCTATGGGGTCAGCGTAGACTCCCATATTTATAATGAATCTTGAACTTGCTTTTCCAGCAAGCTGAACCCAGTGGACTGAGTGGTTCTATCCTCAGGATATCAGCCATTGCTGCTTCCTCTGTTAGTGCCTTTTCATATCTTTAATGCTCCCCCTTCTGCCTGGTAGTTCTTATTTTCTCAACATCAGTTATGAGAACAGTCACATTGTTGGCTGCTGTGCCTCTGGAGCCTCTTCAGGTAACCACTTATTTATCCCATTAATAAACTGCACCTTCATCTGGCTTACACCTGTCTTTTGCCTTTCAGTTTGGGGCTGAATTCCGAAGGTTCTCCTTGGACCGTCATAAGCCTGGGAAGTTTGAAGATTTCTATCAGTTGGTCGTGCATACCCACCACATCTCCAACACCGAAGTGACCATTGGCTATGCAGATGTGCATGGGGACCTGCTGCCCATCAACAATGATGACAACTTCTGCAAGGCAGTCTCCAGTGCAAATCCTCTGCTCAGAGTCTTCATCCAGAAACGAGGTATCTAGAAGGCAGAACTGCTGCTTGCTTAGCACTCATTTAAGACAAAAATACAGTTCTTAATTTGGTCCACCATGACAGGATTGGGAGATTCTGTTATCTGACCCATAGTAGGAAAGTAAAGAAATTAAATTTTTTGGTCAAATCAGCAGAAAGGCTTAAAAATAGCTAAACTAAACTACTTAAATAGCATTGACTTCTTTTTAAATACTAAGGAAAAGTAATACTGATACTTTCAGTACTTTAACTGGAAACAAGTGAGTTAAATAAGGAAGAAGCATTTGTCTGTAGCCTAAGAATTAAACTTTAGATCACTATATGTATTTTCCCTGTATTTTTAGGATGGGGGAATAATGTTAATGTTATGTTATAATTTTAATTAATGTTTAGCTCTGAAGGCCCATCTGTGCTCTAAATAATAACATCATTTATGTGAAAATAAATTACTAACATGGTTGGTAGTTGAAAGTGGACACTGGTGCAGATTCACTGTGGGACCCTATGCTGCCCATATCCTAGAAATGCATTTTAGATTCTTTTTTCATCTCTAACCTTAAGAGAAGCCTGTCATTTCAAACTAATATGTTAAAGGAAAGAATGAACTGCAGATGAAGTTTGAAATTGAGAAAATGGCATTTTTGTAATGGATTTGGCAGTGATTATCCCTCCTTCCTGGGGCAGATCTCTTGTGCACAGTGAACACAGACTGCCTCAAAGATCAGAGCAGCCAGTGGGGGCCCTTGCAGAGTAATTCCATAATACACCATATCTGCTCTTATGTACTTAATCATAAGCATCTCTCTGGAAGTACTTAGGGAGGGTTTGGTGTAGAGCAACCTGAACAGAAACCAGGGAAAGCAACAGTAGTGTGCTGGGTGAAAAGGAAAAGGAAGCACAGTGTGGGAGCCAGTTGCAGGGTTCACATCTGCAGGGCAGGCCCTCTGTGTCCTGCACCTGACTGTCCTCTTACAAAATGGGGTTCTAATGGTACTGCTTGTCAGGTCCCATGAGATGATGTGCTGAGCAGTGTGCCAGTTTCCAGTCCGTGCTCTGTTAGCTCTTGTTGTTCTTCCCGCCTGTGGTGATGGGAGACAGCAGGAAGTCTGCTGACCTCGCTTCAGGCCCATTCTCTGGCATGAGATCAGAGCTTTGTGCATCTGCAGTGCTTCTGAGCCATGTGTCCTGCTGACAGTACAGAGAGGCCAGTATAGCTGTCTCTTCCTTACAGTGACAGGGGCATAATTTGGGACCAGGACTCTCCATGGTCCCTGTATGACTCTGTGCAACCTCCAGCATCCATCTCCTCTAATCTGTGTCTGCTGCCCTCTGATGGTCACTCACTGCCTGGCCAGCCCTGGGACAGACATACCTGCTGCTGCCCCTACCTGGAGCACTCTGCCCCTCACACCAGTCAGGAATCTGTTGATGCTTTGTCCTCTTTGTCTGATCTCTCTGTGTGCTTGCTGTCTGTTTCCACCAGACCTCAAGGCCCAGGGGCCTTATTCTTGGTCGTGCCCGTGCTCATGAGAGGGCAGGACAAAGGTGTGAATGTGCCAGCAAATAGCACATGTGCACATGGGCCTTATTATGCATCATGCAGGAAGATAGTCTTTGCAGAGTTGGGGTTTGAAGTCTCAGCAGAGGTTGGCCTGGATGAAGCATGGCTCCTCTGCCAGGGAGTTGCAGGTGCTTCAGGTTTGAGTGTTGCAGGGGAGGTACACTAACTCCCACACAGTTTAGAGGCATTGCCTCTTTCTTCTTTTCTCTTGCTGTTTAGGCCCAATTCCCTGCCTTTATTCTTTCTTCTTCTACCCTCATAGTAACAGCACAGCGTATATCCAGCTGGCTCAGGATCCCTGGCTTTCTGATGTCTTTGGTGAGCACGTCGCTGGTAACCTCTGCCTTAGTCCATCAGCACTTTCTCAGACCCCCTCGCTCGCTCCATGCTTCCAGCCATTAAGCATGCTATCTGTGAAATGGAAGAATAGTGTCTGTCTCCTGGGTTGTCCTCAACTTCCACACCAAGAAGCCCTGTCTGGTCACATGTTCACTGTCCCAGTCCCACATTCTATCCCTGAAGACCTCAGAGCCTGCTCGGCCTCCTTGCTGAGTTCTCATAGTGGCAACAACATTCAGGACAGAGAATTGGGGCCACTTATGCACTTATGGACAGCCAAGCTCCCTCAGGTTCAGGATAGACATGTTGATCTGTCATTGTGAAGATCCAGTGTCTGTGGCATCTTGAGTCCTGAGGCCCCCCAGCTTCCATAGCCTTTCCACTACTTCAGTTTTGAGAGGTTGGTTATTGCCAAGAGGTCATTACAGTCCCACAGCAGCCACGTCCCACATCTCTACAGTGGTGTCTTATTACTGAAATATGTTTTAATAGGACACTGTATTACTATCACAAGTGAAAGGTCAACATTCTTCTCATACATGTTGAGATAAACCCACAACTATGTTGTAAAAAATGAATCATCCTCTTAAAATAATCTCTTCCCTCAAACAACCCTAGGACATGACAGTTAAATTATACACTAGCATCCCCTGTGAATGTAGATGTAAACCCTCCCAACAGAATACCAGCATGTGGATAACATGTATTCATGTCACATGGAGGTTTACAGTAGTGTTATTCCCAACAGCCAAAAGGTGGAAACAGCAAGTGTCCCTCAGTCAACAGATGAATAAGCAAAGTATACGTGTTCACTCAAAAGACACTTGCCAAGCCATAAAAGGAAATGAAGCACTGCACATGCAGCAGTGTAGATGAACTCAAAAACAATATGCTGACTGAACTAGGCAAACACAAAAGGTCACTTACTGTGTATTGGCTTTTGCAGTTGATCCTCATTATTTGGGGGTTCTGTATTTGCAAAGTTGCCTCTTTGCCAAAATTTACTTGTAATCTCAAATCAAAGTGGTTAGAAATGAGAGTCACCCACTGCACATATACCCATTTCTTATCAAATGCAGCAATACTAGGCATGGTAGCACACACTTCTGATTCCAGCACTCTGGAAGGCTGAGGCAGGAGGATCATAAAGTTGAACCTACCCTAGGCAACTTAGTCACTTAGCAAGACCCTGTATCAAAAAAATGAAAAGGGCTGGAGGTATAGCTCAGTGCAAAGGCCCTGCCTGAGTCTAATCCTCAATACCACAAAACAAAAAACACAATGAGGCTCTGTTGTGTCTGCTTCCACCCCCATGGTAAGCCACCATTCTTCTCACAGTCTGTTCAGTGTCACTGTTTACACATGCCACGTATTTCTTATTGGTGATTTTGCTGTTTGAAGTGCCCTCAAGCATAAGGGCTAAAGTGTTACCTAGTGCCCTCATCACAGGAGGCTGTGATGTGCCTCAGGTAGAAGATGTACATGTTACAGGAGCCGTGTTCAGGTACACTGGCCGTGAGTTCCATGTTCATGACTCAACAGTACATGTTAGATAAGGAGTCTTGAGACAGGGCATGGAAAATGAGGTGACACATTAACCAGTTGATGATAGTGCTATAACCAGAGCCTCACAGCAGCCTGACCTTATCCCCCAGGTGCCACGACTCCATGTTCACTAATGCAGTGTCTGTGGTGATTTTATGAAGTAAAGAAGCCTGAGTGATGGAGGCAGCTCTGTGTGTGAAAAGTCTAAGATGAGCAACTCTATAAGGACAAATTTCATGTTTGTCAGGGGTGGGAAAGGGGGAACCTGGGAGGGTTAGGCTTTCTTTTGGTATGGAAGATATACAACTGTGAAACTACGCATTTGAATGGGTGAACTTGATGTCAGCTGTATCTTAGCCAAACTGTTCAAGGGAACAGCACAGTGCCAGGGCTGATGGCTGACAACAGGCTCAGAGCACTCTCCTGGTCTCACCATGGCCTGTGTATGGTTCAGGCTTGCCTCTGCCTATATTTCCAGAATCAGCCATCCTCAACATGTGTAAACTTTTTAATTAACATTTTTGTTCAAAATTTATTAAAGCATCTCTTCCCCTGGGAGTAAGAAACTTCACTTCTGTGTCAGGATGTGAGCTGTACCTAGTTTTTAGTAGGATGCAGCCCACACAGCCACACAGGATTCACTGTACCTGTCCCTTTGCCACTAGTAGAAATCACAGATATTTCATATTATATGGGACTTGTGTCCAGACAATTTAGCATTTACAGTACTTGTTACTTTAAAATAATGGTACATGTTGTTATTTAATGTGTTAATGAGAAAACACATATAGTATTGTACCACATCTTTCTTTTAGTGTTCTGATAATTGTGTCAAAATAATTTATTTTCTTTCTAATACCATATATTTTACTTTATGCCTTAAAAACATTATTCTAAGAAGGTATTCCTAGGCATCATCAAATTGCAACTAGGTTTGTCATGCACAAACAAGCTAAGAACTCTTGTCTGTAGAGAAGCTGCATTTAGAGCCCAGACAGCAGACCAGGTTGACCTACCTGGCTTTCATCCTCCTGGGACCCAGCCAAGGGACATTTTCTTGAGGACTGGCTTCTTTCCTCGCATTTAGCAGGCTTCTGCCATCATCTTTCCAGGATGACTTGTAAAAGCTCTGGCCTTTGCCCTCAGTAAATCAGAGCCACCATTCTGCCTTTCAGTTGGGTCCTTTGACCACTTAAGAAGAGAGATAGCCCCAGCTGTAGTGGTCCTAACAGGAGTCTGGGCTTGTATCAGCATGCTTTTGTTGCACACCTAGTGTGTGTTACAGACCCACTTCTGTATCCTTGCCTTAACCCCCCTCCCCGGGGTGGGGGGGGTGCAGGAACATTTGGGAAGCTGACCCTAGCCAGAGGACAAAAGACCATGACCAGCAAAAGATACTCGGAGTGCCTCTATTTTTAGCCAAATAAACAGGAAGTACAAATACATTTCACCACTAATCCATGAAATAAATCCTTCAAACACCAGCATACCCTGTTCCTTACCCCACCACATTCTTGGACATTCTTTTGAGCTCCTAGAATGAGGAGAGAATATTTGTAAACATTGAGATTTATATTTACAAACATTGTGAACTAATATTTGTGATTCCATTTAAGTGAGTTGTGGAAAAGAGATGTTTTTCAATGTAAAATGTATAGAACAACTGAGAATAGGCAAAATTTGAAGTATCAAGCGTATAGAATCTTGCTCATAATGTTTTTCTTGGATTCTTATGTGTTTGGTTTTTAGGTTGAGCACTGACTCCTTAGTGGGAAGCTCTCAGCAAGCTGCCAGAGCTCCGTATCTGACCCTGCTTCATTTTACTCCCTTTCCTGAGACTTCCTAGGGTCTTCAGGTATATTTTGTTGAACTGGCATCTTTTGTGTCCCTTAGCTTATGGGGACCAGCATAAACCAGACTCTCACCCTTCTGGTGCAGGGTCCCCTCCACAAGACACATGAGCTTCTATACTGCCACAGATTCCCAGAAGTTTGTATGTTGGGAAGCTTTCTTTCTTTTTTTTTTTTTCTTTAGTTTTTTTAAAAAAAGGATCAAAAAGCTTCTCATTGCCTCACCGTGGGAACATGGCGAAAACAACATGCCTGTACTGCATTCTCCCTGGAGTGGGCGTGGAGAGAATGTGCTGATGCAGCTCCTGAGAAGCCACATGCCCAAGGCACTGCCGCCCAGAACACTGAGGGCAGGCCTTCTGCACAGGCTGCAAGCTTCTCTTCCAGTTAGCCTGTGGGCATTGGGGCACTTGGGGTGACCAGTGCATTCTCTAGCAGCCCCATCAGGGCCCAGGTATGAAAATGGTGAGAGTTCATAGTCACTGAATCAGTTCTATTCTGTTTTGTTTTGTTTTGTTTTTCTGATCATATATATTTTTATATGTTCAACCAGTTTGGATTCTTGATCTGTGTGTGTGTATGTATGTGTGTGTGTGTGATAGGATTTTGGAATATTGCCCAGACTGGCCTCAAACTTGTAATCCTCCTGGCTCTGTTTCCCAAGTAGCTGGGATTGTAGGCATGTGCCATCACAGCTGGCTGATTCTTGCCTTTTAAACCTAACATCATAAACATATCCTATCATTAAACTCTTTGTAAAACTAATTTGTTTTCCAAAAGTCTATTCTGTTTATAGCATATTTATGAAAGGAAATTCAGGCAGTGACACTATTAGCATTTCACAAAATGGCCTTCACCATAGATGCAGTTGGTTGTAGTTTTACATAAATGGATCATCATATACATGCTGTTGATGCTGCTTTAACCTAATGTATGTTTTGTCCTTTGCAAGTGTACATGGATATGCATCACCCTTCATGGTGGACATGCCAGATGTAAGAACCCAACACAGGGCCACAAGGCCCTTATTAATTGCTATCTAAATTATCCCTACTTTTCATTATTATGAGCTATGTCAAGCATTTTTATTTACTTATTGGGTCTTGCTAGATCAGAAGGCTGTATGTTTTGAATGGAGATAAATACTTCTGATGTCCCTCTCATGAACTGGGCATCAGAATAACGTGTGAATTGCTTCTTTTTCACTTGAAATAAATGCACCTTTGAAACCTGTCCTTGTGTGGTGTGGAAGCTCCCGGTCTTTGAATTTTCCCTCTTGGATGCTATGGCAAAGGCCAGCTTCCATGCTGAAACAGCATAGTGATTTTGCCCAGAGCAGAGGGATGATTCCCACCTCAGGAGCTGGGAGTCCCTGGGATTCCCGCATGCCCCAGACCTGTGGTGTTCGTGTCTATCCTCGCACAGCTCACCCCAGACAGCTTGGATCTGCAGAATCTGATTTCCTGTCAGGTGACACTTGACAAATGGGTTGCTGTCCCCTGTGAGCAGATTGTAACTGCACAAGTAATTTGCCATCACCTCAGCAGAAGTATTGGGTACCTGAAAATTGTCATCTTTTATTTTCTGTCACATTAGAGTGGTTTATAGTGTGATGATGAACACACTTTTATATGCTCCAGTTTGGGATTTTCTTTTCCCATTTAAACCAGTGATAACCTGGAGCCAAACAAATCTTTTTTAAACAAAAATCCAACAGGTTTCCATGTTGACTGCAACCACTGGGATTTTCTTTTAACACTGGCCCTCGGATGTGGAGAGAATGTATCATAGCAGGCTTGGTTTCCTCCCTAGTGCATTACTGTCTCCAGAGCTTCTAACTAATGTGGATTCTGTGATGAGACAGAAGTGTGAGTTTCATCTGAGCCTCATCCACATCCTTTAAACACAGAGTTTGATTGCTTTTTTAGTAATGACAGCTTTGATACTTGGTATGAGAAGTACCTTCACTGACGATGACCCATAACAATTGTTTGTATGGGCCTCCCTGCTGTGGGATGACCCATCTGAGTAATTGCCACCCACCTTCCGGGACTCACTGCCTGTTGCCCCCCTGGATCTTCCACCTTCATCATACACCATCATCCTTTCTACTATTCAGACATTCCATGCCCATCCCTTCCTCAGGACCTCCATGCCTGGTGTTCTGTCCTCATCCTTTGTCTTACTCAGTAAGATGCCCCTCAGAGAGCCTCTTGTGATTGATTATCCCTAATGACAGCAGACTATTCATCTCCTAAGTCATTCTCCAGCTCTGTATTAAGTTGTACAAAGCACTTCTCAATGTTTGAAATTATATTGCATAATTGATACATGGCTGTACTGTCTGTCCCCTCCCTTTAGACAATGAAAGCTCTCCTTGGATAATGTGGCAGGGCTGAGTTTCTTTGTTTCTGGAATAGTTTAGGGTTATGTGCACTACTGGCATGTTTTTAGAAGAGAAATTCTTTGGCCAACTCTGGTGTGATCAGAAAATACAGTACATTGTTTTCAAGTATTACAAAATGTTTTTAATTTATTACAAAAATTAAAATTTTTAAATGTGTTCTTGTGACTTTAGTTGTGCTTTTGTGGCTCCCATAATGTCCTGAGTCAATTCAAAATGTTTACTTTTCCTTGTCATTTTAACTTTGAGGGAGAGCCAGAATTTCACAGTGCCAGATCCCATAAATAAAGTAGATGAGGACAAGCTGTGATGTTTTGGTCAACCTTCCTGTCTGTTGGATGGCACTGAGCAGCAGCATTAATTGTATTTTTGATCACACCTTATAAAGTCAGTCACAAAAGAGGGCTCCCAGCACTTCACCACAAAAATGGCAAGAATAATGGAATAAGTGTGTTAAAGTAAGGGGGAATATTTTGAGGATGATTAATGGCAATGTGTCTCTTACTATGATAATTTTAATTTAAATATTCACCATATATTTGGATTGCATCTCATAGAATGAATAAACCCACACTGTGCCCACAGGTGCTCAGAGCTTGTTGAGCCACCCACAGCACTGCTCACAGCACAGGGAAGACTGGGACCACCTGACCACCTTGGGATTCCATCAGTGGCCACTTCAGGCAGGCAAACAAAATAGTCATTCCTGACTCCCTAAATGCTTCTCAGTCTCTCCTCAGGTGCAGTGGCTCACAGATTAGGTATGGCTCCTGCTCTCAGTGTAGGTCTCTGCTGATGGCAGCCTACTGCTAAGTAAATAAAAACAATGCAGTTTCAGCAAAGGGCTGTAAAGAAAACCAAGCCTTTTGTGATGCAATATCTGGGGGCTGCTTACAGAATGGGTGCTCACTGGGCACGTGGAGAAGGTGTCCAGCAAAGGTCCCAGGCAGGGGCAGACCCAGGTGCACTCAGTGGGCTTGGCCTGCAGGACATATAGACAGAGCTTCTGACAGTTTCCAACAGAGTGGGTACCATTGCACCTAATGCTCCCCAGGCTACTTATATGTGCCTGCTGTGGACTGCATGCTGCAGGAGATGAGGCCCTACCTCCTGCATGTATGAAAAGCCAGTGACATTCAGTTACAAGGCTGCCTTATTAGGTACCTGTTGCATCCTGAGCACACAAGCCAGGTCATGGCTCCAGACCTTGGGAGACCTGAAACCCCAGGCAGGTGTACATCTCCTGAGCCTCATCTCCTGATGAGGTTTGGAAGAGACTTTCTGAGGTGGGGGAAGTGAAAATCTAGCATAGTGTTACAGTGAAAAAGACATGCACCCCTTGTAGGCCCTCACTAACCTGGGAGCTAAGTTTGCTCTTTCCAGGCCAGTATACATGGCCACAAGTTTTGGACGGGATAATTTTCTTTCAGCACAGTGGTTTTGGAGAGGTGAGCTCCCAAAAATTAGCTTCTTATTTTATCCCTTTGTTTTAGATGTATGTAAATAGTAGACTTCACACCACACCATGTAGAGCCCTCCAGTAAACATGTGGGCCCTTATTCCTCATCCTCACAGAGTGCTTCTTCCTTACTCATGTGTTCACTCCATGAACAGCTGTGCATGCGCTCATACTGGAGCCTATGTTAATACCATGGAACTCTAAAGAGTGTTTGCATCCACTGGACACTCAGTTACAGGACTACTTTATTTATTAGGGATGTGTTGCATCCTGCAAACACAAGGCCAGGTCATGACTCCTGATCTTGGGGGACCTGAAACCCCAGGCAGGAGTACATCTCTTGGGAAATCAACGCCACCCACCACTGAGGGGCAGGTGGTGCACTCAAGCCAAGCAGGTGCTCATTGAAGAGCTGATGGGCAAGTTAGGGAGCCCCCCAAGTGAGAGGATCATCACAGGAGCCTGCAAAGAAAAGGGCAAATGTGAGGCCCTCAAAGCAGATCTACAGGTGCTGGGACTGCCTCTGGAGGGAAGTCTACATCCAAATTGTCCTGAGTGGAGACACCTATAGCATGTTTATAAAGTGACCAGCTGAAGTATCATTGGCATAGGAAATCATTGATGAACCTGTGTCTTACACTGTGCTGTTAAGCATTTTACATTTGAGGCATCTGTGCAAGGGGAAAAATATGGCTGATATTCAAGGAAGCAGAGTTGGCATCCCAGTTAATCTACATCTACATGTGGCAGTCAGGTACCAGGGGCCAGAAGTTGCTGGTAGTTCTGAATCCAATTACCTCAGATTCTGTGGAGGAAAATGTCCAGGAGAGGAGAGAAGCTGTGTGGAAGAGGGCTGGGTGAGTGCTAGCCAGGCAGGCTGTCTCTGGGAGGAGATGGCCCTCTGCTGCAAGACACAATTGGACCCTCAGTCCTGCAGTGTGTCCTGCTTGTTTAAAGGCCTTACAGTGCCAAAGACTGAGATCCCTTGATCAGAGGACAGCTGTAGAGATGAGAGTCATTGGAGGTCCAGCTGAGTATTGTCTGCAGTGCCATTTGACCTGGCAGACTCACCAGGGAGGAGGGTGATCATCCCTAATAGCCCAGAGCAGAGACAGTTCTGCCAGACAACTTCCCAGAGACCCACTTTAAGTTACTTTGGTGCCGCCTTTGCCTTCATGAGACCCCCTGTTTGACACTGGGCCCATGGCTTTACTTCTTTCTCTTTGCTTTTCTTCCCCCTTTAATTCCCAAACTTTAGCCTGTCTTCCAGCACTATCAACCACTTTTCCACACTCTACCTGGCCTCTCCTCTCCTTTGTATTCTGGGGCTCTGTGTGCAGCCTGAGGACCCACAGCTGAGCTGAGCTGGTCTCTTTCCCTGTCCTCCTGCCACACAGCTCAGACCCAACTGTGGCCCTGGCAGGATCCTCTGACCACATTGCCATGGGGACTCAACCTGCCCCTCTGAGCTGGCCCACAAGGTACCAGGGTGTTTCAACCTTGATTTCTGTGTCATGTTCATGTCATTTGCATCTCCAATCCCTTTAGTAGCCGTCACTTCCTGAAATTTTCCTCTGTGACCGTCTTGACTGCAGGAGTCATTGGACTTTATTCCTGGCATGGCCTAGGGACTTCCTGCACAAGTCTGGGACAGAGACTGGGAAACATGTGGTCTGGACTCACGCAGCCCTTGGGACCAGGATCCCCCAGGGACCAAGGTTGTAACTACAGCTTCTCTGTAACTCAGACACATGGAGGGTTATGAACCTTTGCCTAAGAACATATTGAAACATTTACCTGGATATTTACTGTCAACCAAGGATTTTCCAAGTTGTCATGTGACTTATAACAAACCAATTTATATGATTTTCCTCATTTAGCACATGATGAAACTGAAGCTTCAGGAAAGGTTTCACAGTGTAAAATGTCCTCAGCCAAGTTGTGTTTAACTTATACAGCATCTCCACTGGCTAGGGTCTCCTGTAGCACCTTCACATAGAGGATGTAGATGTCCCCTTTCTCACTGGCTTACAAATAGACTTTCCCTTTTGAGCTTAGAACTAAACAGTCAGCCTAGGAGCTGGGGTGGACCATGTGGTTCATTATTGCATTAAGACCACATTGTTTTTCCCAGCTAGGCAAACCCTTGTTTATAGTGCATTAGTGTAGACAAGTTCATTGCAGAAATGATTTACCTTTGTAGATTTGAAGCCAGAGATGTAAAAATTTCCAACATGAGCTCTTCCACAAACGTAAGCAAGATTTGGATTTCCTCTGGCACAGCAGTTTCTTTTCCTGTTTTTGCTCTTATCTCTGTACTTTCCACCTCCCATTGGAGAGGGTTTAGCACAGAGGTCACCACCTGCAGCACATGCTGTTTGTGCCTGCATTCTCATGCACCCTAAGCCATTCTGTAGCACTTCACAAAAGAGACAAAGGGCTAGAGGTAAAGACCCCCAGCAAACTTGGAGCTGTTTACTCCCCATTGTTTTGCTGTGGCAGGGTTGCTGAGATGTGCCCACCCACACTTCAGCAGCCACATAGCAAGAGGGCAGGACAGGTGATGTTGACTTTATCAAACTGTAAAGAGAATGCTAACAATATGTATCAACTAACACTAAAGATTCACTAGTTACTTTTTATAGTGGTGAAATATATGTACCATACCATTTACAATCTTAGCCATTTTTAGGTACATATTTAAGCACATCCACATTGTCACCACTACCCATCTCCAGAACTTTGCAGTCTGCCCAGACTCCAAAAAGTAGCTCCATACCTATAAGTTCAAATTCCCATAAACATTCATTGGGCATTTTTATCGCTGATGTCTATGACCTTAGCAGGCATTTCAAATGAAGAGTGAGGAACTACCCTTGAGAAGTATTTGTCCCTTGCTCAGGAAACTTTGAGTCTCTAAGAAGACACTTCCTGGCTGACAGTAGCCACCTCACCCCCAGCTGCTCTTCTTTAGGTCCTGTGCACAGACCTAGCAGGTTCCAGGACAGGATGGGGAAGTCATGGGAAGAGAGCAAACACCTGTGATCTGACCAGAGTTTATAGTGCTGGGGCTAGGAGCCTGGGAAGGGGTCCTTGCCAGCTCCTGTCTGGACACACAGGGTACTAGCCACCCTGACACAGTGCCTGCCTGGACCTTTTGAAACCAGGAAGCACCCTGTCTTGGAAGTGAGTTCCCATATTCCAGTGTTCATCCTCCATTCCTTGGGAACAGGGCTCAGGAGTACCAAAGTGCTGGCCTTTCCTCACCCAGAAAGAACTGCAGAGGCTCTTCCCCCAAATGGCTTCCTTTGCTGCCCAGATAGGTATGAAAGGAAGCCAAGCATAGCCCAAGAAATACCCTGCAGATGGGGGTTTAGAGGAGGCACTGTCATTGCTGGGACCTCCACCTCTAGGCTGGTGTGTCTTCTTTTCCTGGCCTCCTCTCTGCCCTCCTCTAGCCTTCTGCATCCCTATGCAGTTCATGAGGTACCATGTGCTCTGACAGCCAACCCCCTGCAGCCCAAAGAGTCAGCCCTGGGCAGCTTTGGGATCTTGGGCCCCTTTGGGACCTACCTTTCACCCCCACCTCAGTTTTTTCTGGGCAGTGGGCTTCAGTTAGGAGTAATATTCCAGCTGATCTCCCTCCAAACAGGTAAAACTAGACTCCAGGTGGCCTCTGTGGGGAAGTCAGGCTCAGAGACCACCCAGAGTATTCAATGATAGCCTCACTTTTGAGAATGAGAGGGTCCCCTTGTGATGTTGACACCTTCCAGAACTTTTAATGATTCCTTCACAATTGAATGGAACTTATCTGTGTGATCAACATTGCCCTTCTTGCTATGTTCTTCTTGAAAACATGAAAATGCATATTTTTGATATTCAGGATAATCATGGGGTAAGGTTGGATACCTACAACAATGTTTAGATGTAGGGCTGAGGCCAGTTTGCCAGACCTCTGAGCAAGTCTTGGCTTAACAGATTCCCCAGCAAACAGCTCTGCTGCCCTGGTTTTCAAGGGTTCGTGCCTAAGCACATGCAGAGTGAGCACTAAGTCTCTTGCTATGACAGTCCTAAAAATGTGAACCTGCCAGAAGGTCATCTAGTCTCGCTCTTTTTTAGAAGCAAGGACTGAGACCTAGCCAAGCCAAGTCCCAACCTCCCCCCAGGTCTCAGGCAAATGAATTCATGTTGTACACAAGACATTTGTAGTCTTGGTTTTCTGCTCACAGTTTTTTTGTTTGTTTTTGTTTGGTACCAGGGATTGAACTCGGGTCCTTGTGCTTGTGCAGCAGGCTGCAAAACCACTGAGCTAAATCCTCAGCCCATTGGTTTTCTTATATATCAAATCCTAAATGGTTTAAGAATTTTTTTCACAAATTACTTGAGAATACATGAAAGAACCAGTAGAGTTCTTGGGTCTGAGCTCCCTATAGTCTGCATCTGCCTCTCAGTGTCTCAGAAACTCCCATGGAGGCTGCAAGCTGTGAGCTGCAGTGTGGTCTCTGGTACTTTGAGTGATGCTTTTTTCTTATCCTTCCCCTGCTGAAAAGGGTCTTCCTCTAAGTCAGACAGAGTAGAGGGAAAAGAGAAAGAACTCAACAAGCTGTGAAGTTTATTCAAGTTTGCAGCAATGAGCAAGGCTCCTCTCTGGCTATGCTAAGGCACAGAAAAGGCACAGCATGGATGCAGGTCTTAGAGGCCTGTGGGCTCCTCACAGGACTGTGTATAGCAGTAGCACCAGGCAAGGGAAGACATTCTACCATCTAAATCCAATGGTTTTGTAGAAGGAGTTTCTGCTGAGTTCTTCATGGAAGCAATATAGCTGGCATGTGCACACTGCCCATAACTTGAAGCCAGTTCAGAGGCATTAAAATTACCCCCCTGCAGCACTGACAGGCCTAGGCTGTGGCCAAGTGTCCAGCAGCTCTTTGGCAGGTCTTAGGGAGGTGGTCAGTTTGACATGAGGAGTTCATAGTTTATTTAGTTCTAGACCCTCTGCAGTTCCCAGGACTTATCAATGAAACCCTTGGAAATCAGCTTTCACAGACCTGTTGCCTATGGTCTGGCACTTTGGAAATTAAAACTACATGATTTTTACTTCTTGTTATTAAGTCCCCATACAACTGATGTTATGGAGCCAGTTAGTTACTCATATCCCAATGCTGCTGTGGTGGTTTTTCAGACTAAGATAGAGGGACTATAAAAGTCTCCAGGATGCACTACAAGACCATAGGTAGAGAAACTGCAGAAATCCTGCATAGCAGGTGTATAGTTCCTATGTCTGTTTTGGGGGCACAGATTTAACACACTCTTTGTCTCCTGTACATGGGCAGTGATTTTGTTGTACTGCTGGAACTCAAGGAGTTCTGGGCCTCACAGAAGAACAGGGGCACCTTCCCTATAAGCTTCACAAACACACTTCCCTCCATGCCCACCCCCCCACCCTCTCTCAAGTCCAAAGTCCCCCCCCCTTACACCCACTCTGAGGAGAGTGGTTGCCCCTTTTACAGAGCGCAAAATTGAGATTCAAAGAGCCAGTGAACACTCCATGGCCATATGGCTTCAGATAACTGGTGGGGTTCTGTGCCAGTCTGCCCCTAAAACCCTGCTGCTCTCCACATTCCTCCCCATACTGCAGGTACAAATGCAGGTGCACAACTCTGTCATGTACTTGATTGTAGAATATACGTCAGCAAATCAGGCCTGCAAGGCTCAAATCTCCATTGCACCAGTGTATATGGGCTGCATAGTACCCTTCAGTGACAAAATCTGGACCAGACGCAAATTCACAATCGTGCTGGGCCCTGCCAGAGTTTGCCTATCCCAGAAGGCAGTTGCTCAGGCTCCTCTGTCTCCACCCTCTTTCCCTTCCCCCTTCATGCATCTGGGTCTAGATAATCACAGTGCATTTTGCAGCTTCTTTGAAATGTAGGGAGAGGACTGGTTTAATTCTCAAAATCCAGAGTATTCAAGATATGAAGTAGAGGGCCAGGGATTTAGCTCAGTGGTTCCACCGCCTGCCTCCAAAGCGTAAGGTCCTGAGTTTGATCCCTGGTACCAAAAAAAAAAAAAGATATTAAGTAGAAAATAAGGTCCACTATTCATTTTTTTCTTCAATTTTTATTTTTATTAATACATGTTTCCAGTACATAATGATTACATTCCTCATGGGGAGCTGGTACATGTACATAACACGTTAATTCTTTTTTCATCACCTTTCCTGCTTCTTCTTCTCCCCAACAAAAGGAAGAAATACAGATCCATGTCCACACTGGCTTCTATTTTCATTGACTCTGGACTGATCCATAAGCCAGGGAAAGTCACAGCCTTGGGGTGGTGACCTGAAGATGGGGGGGAGGGGACCAGCAAGTTTGGGGTTTTTTCTTGGAGTGATGAAAATGTTCTGGAATTAGATTGCGGTGATGGTTGCATAACTCTGAATATACTGAAAACCATTGAATTGTACACTTTTAACAAGTGAACTACATGGTAGATAAATCATATACTATATGATATCTCAATCTAACTATTTAAAAATGCTTTTCTTAGCAGTATTTTACTTGGCTTTGAGCCTTTGTCAGTTGTTTTGCTGTACCACATTCATCCTTGGATATATCTAGGATGGAAGGAGACAAAGGAAGAGCCCTGGAACTGATAGGACCTCCAGGGCATGTGCTTGGAGCCATCTCTCCAGGGTGTCTGTGAGCCAGGAGGGAGGACCCTGAGGACTTGCTCAAACCATGGACTTCTGATGTGGTACTTACTGGTGGAGTAACTGCAGACAGCTGATGTTAGTGGTCCTCTTGTTAAGACTTGGAAGAAAGGGGACATTCTGCCCACTGGCATTTCCTACTGGCTTCATGAAGAGCCACAGGCACATCTGCCAATGTCCTCTATGGAGAAGGACCTACAGCCTTCTTTGTCTTGGAGATGGTTTATAATACAGTGATCAGTCCCATCACTGTGGATGGGGTAGGCCATGTATCCCTTCCCATGAAGACCTCCTTGGTTGTCCCCCAGGCCCTGTGTGGTGCTCCTGCAATGTCCTTTGAAAGAAAGATGATGACAGTTAGACTGGTGGCTTAGCAAAGCCATGAGAATTGCTGAAGGAGGACTACTCTAAATACAGGTTTTTCTGCCAACAGTTATTTTTGGTTGTTTCTATTACAGTTGTGCTTTCTGGTAACCACTACAGTATCGCATAAATACAGGCTGAATCAGCTAGGCTGCAGAGCAGGCTCTGGGGTGGAGTTGACATGTGGATGGCCCCCAGTGGATCCTCCACCCAGAGCCTTGAAGGGTCAGGCAGCAGGGCCAAGCCAGGCAGGGCCAGGTGGTGCCAAGTGGCCCTTATGGGCAGTGGATGGTATTCTGTCACAGTGCTCAGGGGACATGGCAGATCTGCCAACTCTTGGATGTGGGGAGGCCACAGGGGCTGTGTTCACCCTAATCCTCCTGTAGCCCATCACTTGGCTCTGCCCAGCCAGCCCAGGAGGGCAACTGGCTGAGGCCCTGCCCATCTCTGCAGAAAATCTTTCAGTGGACACATTTCTTTCCTTTCTCCCACGTGGTAAAAATTCAAGGGCAAAAGGGTTAGGAGGCAAGCAATTCTTCCTCTGGAAAAATGAGAATCTGAAGAGGCTGAAGGTCTCTCTGGTATTATTCATCCCTGGGAAATGTGTGTCAGGGCACAGGCTGGTGGAACTTGCAGCCAGGTGACTTTTGGTGCTTGAGACAGAAATTTCAAAATGAAAGATGTAAGGAGGTATCTAGGCCTGAGAAGTACTGGCACTTGAACGTCTCAGCTCTGAGTTACAAAAAAATGTTCTTATTGGAAGAAACACCAGCTCTGGAATCCAAATCCTTTTCTTCCAGACACCCACAAAGGTTTGCCATGAGGTCAGCCTGTGAAGCCTGTGAAGGCTTTCAGGGTTCTTGGTGGTAGTACTAGCAATGTGGGCCTATGACAGGGCTGGACAGCTGGCCATGTGGCTCATGCTCCCCAGTGTATGAAGTCCTGCTGTCAAAATAGCATCTAATTCAACTGCAGCAGAGACTGAGGAGGGATAGAACACCATAAGGCTAGAGGAACAGTGCTGCCTAAGGCATTGCACTTCTGTTGAGTATTTTTAGTTAAGTATATTGCCTGAGAGCAGCATCCAGAACTTGTTTTCCCAGTCTTGTGCCTTAGAACCACCAAAGTCCTATTTACTGGGTTAGCCCAGCTCTCAGACATGACTGACAAAAGCCAATGATTAGAACCCAGTGATTTAAAATGAGCCCTGCTTCATAACTCAGCAGTCATATGGCCATGGACAAGTTATCTTTCCCTTGCACCTGTTTCCTCATCTGTTAAATGCTGGTCTCAGAAGACTCAATCTTTGCAGTCTTGGAAACGGATCTTATGAGTATCACCTATGGTCATCCTGGGCCTGGGGTGGGAACTGAGAATATTGAGAAGAGCATTGCTCATCCAGCAGGTGTGAATATACAGGAAGAGGAGCTGACTGCTTCAAAAAAGTTGTTTTTATTCCCATTAGCAGTCATCCCCAGCCCTCTCCACCTGCCCCGGAAACCACTAATCCACATTGTGACACTTTTCAGGACATTTTGTATAAATGGAATCATACATGGCTTTTTATGTCTGGTTTCTTCCACTCAGCGTAGTGTTTTTGACGTTCATCCATGTTGTAGCATGGTCCTTGCTGCATTCCTTCTTAGGGCAGAATGACATTCCATGGTACTGATGGGCCACATTTCCTTGGCCCTTGCAAATAATGCTGTGGTGAACAGTCACATCCGAGTTTGTGTGTGGCCAGGTGCACTTAGTTCAGCTGCTGTCCTCAGAGAGTTAAGTAAAGCATTACCATATTACCTAGCAATTGCACTAGAAAGAATTTTGTTTCTTATATAAAATCCCTTTTACTTTTTCTCATTTAATTATCCTGGCTAGAAGGGGTGAGAGTGGACATCCTTGTCTTATTCTGTCCTCTGAGGAGCCATCCAGCCTCTCACTTGAGAGCGGCTCTGGCTGTAGGTTTTCATGAGTGTCCTTTGTCTGCTTGAAGACCTCATCTTTCTTTTTCACATCAGAAGGAAATCATGTGTGGTAGATTGTTAACTTCATCCAGGGAAATAGAGTTGTATGATCACTAGGATATTTGTAAAAAAAAAAAAAAAAAAAAAGCCCAGGAAATCTGAGTGACAGTGCTCTGACCAGTGTCTCCCCTGCTGCACAAGTGACATTGGAATCTTAATCCCAGTTTGTGTCCACTCATGTGGCTCCACTGTGTGCCCAGTATGTGCATCTATATTGACTCCCTGACTGAAGAGGAGGGCTTATATTTTCCCTTTTTTATTAGTTAAAAAGTCACATAATAACTATGAAGGCTGGTATTAATATGGAAAGCTCATTACTGGTTTTGCTAAATTCATATCTTCATCTTCAAGCTGTGAGTGCTAAAGCCAAGGAATGTCTGCTGAAACAAATGAGGGGTTTGTCCCAACTACTGAGACCCAAGCAAAAGATGAAATGAGTTCTGGTCTGCAAGCATCTAGGGAGATAGCTGCCATCGACTGTGCTGAGCTCTGGGCTTTGCATGCTTCATCCCAGGTCATAGGGAGTTTGCCAGCCCTTTCCCCATCCTCAATGGCGCTGCCTTCAGGAAACTGGCTGTGCCTGACCTTCCAAAGCTAGCAGAGTTGTCTGGCTGCAGAAGAAGCCTGACCTAGGTACTTGTCTTTTGGTGACTGAGTTAGAGCCATTGGGAAGCTCGAGTATTTTGCCACTCCTGCTTCGTGTGGCAGTTCTCTTCCCTTTGTTCACTGATGTTCTGTTCTGTAGAAATCTTTTCCTTGGCTTAGTGTTTCTCATTGCTAGGCTATCCCATTCATCCTTAACTTCCCTGCAGAAACCAATTTCAGACAGGAAGCTGGATCTTTATTCACACCCTCCTGTTCTTGAGGCACACCTCTCTGTACTGCATCTCAGGGTGTGTCCTGGTAGAGAGCATACTGCCTGCCAGCTGGCCCCTCTGTGAAGCCTGGGCCATCTCCCTCCACAGGAAGGGGAAGGAAGGATGCAGGAGGGATTTCTGGCCACCCAGGGTGTAGCTTGAAGCTTTTAGGCACATGGATGTTTAGCCAAACGTCCAGCCATGTACCTAGAACTGAAAAATAAAACTAGTGTTGATTAAAAAGATCTCTGGTACCACACACAAAAATAGTTTCCAAAACCACTCATCCAATCTAGTAATGTCAGGACTTTTTAAAGAATGAATCTGAATTTTGATAAGCCCTGTGAACATGCCTCATGGAGGACACAGGCAGATTCAAAATTAATGCTGCCCTGCCTCCTCCAACTGGAAAAGTATGATTAGCTCCTTTTTTCCCTGTCAAGGCTGTTTGACGAAGCCTCATGTTCTTTCCAAAACACAATGATCAAAAATACTACCCTAAAGTGTGAAATAATTGTTAGTGCTTATTTTCAAATATTACTGGAAATAAATTTAGAGTCAAATTATCAAAACACGGGAAGATTGATTCCTCGGCAATCATCAACCAGAGACAAGCAGATATGTTTATTTTTGCACCAGTGAATTCACTGTTTTCTGAGGGTATTTCCAGGATCTCAAGTTGGGTACAGAACCTCTTCTTTGGGGTCTGCCCCATGATGTGTCCTGCCACACACCTGTCTTGTTGTGGCTGGCTACAGCTGCTAGTGAGGAACAGGACAGGAGGTCAGCTGGTGGCCAGGCACATCAGGGATGGGGCAGGTAGTTATGGGTGCGAGGGGCAGAAGCAGCCAGGAACAAGGAAGGACTGCTGGTCTCTCCTAGCTGGGCTGCCTCCCTGCTTCCAACCTCAGTTTCCTGCCTAAAAGAAGGGGTTAGAGGATCTGCACAGGAGATGTGGTTTAGAGGAGTGCTGGCATCCACCCTATACACTGGGCATGCAGTACAGAGCCTGGTAGAACACAGGCCTATCAAGCGGGACCTGCTTCCACACTTCCACATCTGCAGAGGGGAACAAAAGCAGATCCTCCCAGGACCGTGGGAGATACCTGGTGGGGGTTTGGCCTTTGGGAAATGTCTTCTTGTGGCCTGTGTCCACATCAGTGAGCACTGAGGCATCCCCAGAGCATTGCACCTGGTGCAGGAGAAGGTCCTGGGTGGGGCACACCCTTCCCCCACCATTCCATGTGTTACTATGTGAAGGGGAGATTGGCCTGGTGGTGGGAGAGGCCCTTCCAGGGCCAACTTGTGCTTTTATTTTCCTCTTTCCTTCCAGCACCATAGAATATCCGTGTCCATCCAGCTTAGCCTGAGTTACTGTTACTGTACTTTCCCTTGAGGCTAGGACCAGGCAGGAGCTGACATTCAAGATCAGCTGCTTGCCTAGACTTGGGGGCTGTTTTGTTTTTGTTTTTGTTTTTCATTTTGAAGGAAATGTACAGTATGTCACTCAGAAGGGAACTGTGTCAAGAGGTGAAATAGGAAGGCACTAGTTTTGAAAAATACCTGTGTGTCCTAAGTTTACACCAAGCACATCAGTCTATCCATCAGTCCTCTTAGTGTGCTGGGTCTCCTTCCCGGTGGAGGCACAGGAAAACCTAAGAAGCACATGTGCACAGACTTAGTAACTGCTCAGATAGTCTGCTCTGGTTCATGTCTCCCTAGACCATTAGCTGTTATTCTTCCTCTCTAGTGCACCTTTCTATATCACTAATGCTTCCAAATATAGTGTGAATTTCCAGGAGAGAGCAGTTATGAAAAAGTACATGTGGTATTGTGGGCTGAATCATGTCCCCTAGATTCATCTGTTGAAGCCCATACTCCCAGTGGGGTCCTCAGGAAGCAGTGAAAGTTAAACAAGGTCATAAGAACAGAGCCTGACTCAAGAAGCTTGTGTCATAGGAAGAAGGGACACACACACAGCGAGAAGGTGGAATTAGGCCCTACATGAACATGTAGGGCTGTTGCTAAAGCCGACGGCCTGGGTGCCTTGGACAGCAGCCTGAGCTGCCTGATGTAGGTAGTGTATTCTCTACTTCTGCACCAGAACAGTTACTGGAGTGTTGTTTTACTTATGAACTATATACGGTGTGATTTAGTTCCACTAGACAGTCTAGGGGAAAGTGACAGTAGACTACCAGCAAAGAGCAGGATTATGCAGCATTTCCCTTCCGTGATGTTCACTTCATCCCATCTGTTCATCCTTGCACTCCCAGTGTCTTGGAAGGTGTCTGGCCTATGTCAAGTTCCCTCTGCATGCTGGCAGGATAAATGAACAGATGAATGCATGGGTTTCTGCAATGTACCTTTTTACCCTGGAAAGAGGATAGCCTTTCCAGAGTTTCCTCCTGTATCATCCAGAACAGGAGTCAGAGTGCCTTGCCCAGGCCTCCAGCCTCAGTTTCCCCTCTATTAGAAGACAGTGTGTTCACCTCAAAGACTATGAGCTGTCAGGAGTGGGTGGCAGCTCTCTCATAGAGCCTTTGGTGACTTTTGAGAAAGATACATGTCAGCCCCCACCAACAGCCTTTTGTCTGAACCTGGGAGGTACGGGGGTTGCAGAAGACAGGCTTGGCCACAAACTTCCCCAAGTGAGAGAGGCAAGAGTCTTTTTCAGGAGTCTTTTGGGGCAATGTGTCCTCAAGTTAAAGATGTCATAACTGGGCTCAGAAATGGCCTACAGCTCCCTAAGGCCAACAGGCTCCATGCAGTGGACAGTGGCTCTGGGCTTGGACCAAGCCAAAGAGCATTTTCCAACCCTAAAATCTTGGAGCTGAGAATAGCAATGTCAGTGCCTGCTCTAGACCTGGGCACTGAGTCTCCTTGGAGAGCTTTCGGTGTTGCCACATAGTGGCTTTTAGGTGATGACCCTTCTGTGTGATGGGCTTTGAAAGCCCACTTACTGAGCAGCTGTCCAGAGGCCTCCTCCAAACCCAGGCCTAGTTTTGTCTTGGCAGAGAAAGGGTTGTTGGTGTTAGCTTTATTTTTTACTTTGAAGCTTTCAGGAAAGAGTCATTGTTTGAATAAATTCATTTAACAAAAAAAATTACCATCTATTTCTTTCTTCCTTCTTGTCCAAGTGAATGTCCCTTGGGCTATCTGTAGCCTTTTCTGAGCAGATTGCTTTAGCATCAGCCAGGACACTGCCCCCAGTAGGTCTGTCTTTCCTTCTTCTGAATGATAACATTTTTCAGCAGCCCAGAGCAGTGTGACTCTTGATGTATATCACCCATGTGTGGAGTTGGGGCAGCTGAACATGATGTCATTTCTAAATTAGGATTTTCTACATTGGGTTGTTGGCTTGTTTGTTTTCACATCATGCTCCCTCTAGACAGCTTTGGTTAGTGCCTGGTATTTAGGGTGAGACACTTTCCCAAGGCAGACAGAAGGACAGGGTAATATTTGCATTTCTGTTTTAATAAACAAGGGCAACAGTTATGTTGTTTGCTACTTTACTTAGAAATGCACAGGAACATGACTTTGTAATGAGCAGTGATTTCTTAAATATAACAAACCAAAGCACAAGCAACAAAAGTAAAAAGCTAAATTGTACTTCACGAAAATTTAAAATTACTGTGTGTCACAGGACACTGTTTGGAAATGAAAAGAGATCTCACAGAACAGAAGGAAATATTTGCAAATCATACATTCTAAGATTTTTATCCAGGATATATAAAGACTATTCACATCAGTAATAAAAAAAATTGAATTGAAAATGGACAAAGGATCTGAATCAACATTTGACCAGAGAAGACAAACAAGTGCCAAAATGCATATGAGAAGATATTTGACATCATTAGTCATGAGGAAAATGCAAGTGAAAACCACATCTGTTAGGATGGCTGTAGTGAAAGACAAGAATGTTGTCAAGAATGTAGAGAAGAAATCAGAGCTCTCACACATTACTGGTAGAGTATAAAATGTGGCAGCCACTGTGGAAAACAATCTGGCCATTCCTTAAAAAAAGTTAAGCTGGCAATATGGCACAGTGGATGTGCAAGCCTGGATTCAACCCGCAACACAAAGAAAATAGAGAAGTTAAACAGTTACTGTATGTATAAAACTTGCACATGTATATGTTCATAGCAGCGTTATTCACAGTAGGCAAAAGCAGAAACAAGCCAATGTGCATCCTTGGCTGAATGGATGAACAAATGCAGTCTCTCTGGGCACTAGAGTGTTATCAGCCATAAAAGGAAATGAAGGACCTAAAATGTGGATGATGCCTGGAAACATTACATGATGCCAAAGAAGGCAGACAAAGGACCATGTGCTACAGAGTGTCCCCAACAGGAAAATCTGTAGAGATCGAAGGTCAGTTAGAGGATGTCACGGCAGGAAAGAAGAGGCATTAGGAGGTACAGGGTTCCTTTTGGGGGGTGATGAAAATGTTCTGTAATTCAATAGTGGCAAAGACTCCACAACATACTAAAACCACTGAATCATAGGCTTTAAAACTGTTAAAGTGAGATGTGGTGGCACACCTGTAATCCCATCTACTTAGGAAGGAAGCTGAGGCAGAAGGTTCACAAGTTTGAGGCTAGCCTGGGCAAGTTTAGAAGAATAAAAAGGGCTACAGGAATAGATCAATGGTAAGACAACTTACTGCCAAGGCATTCCCCAGTACTGCAAAAATAAACCAGGGCTCAAAATGATAAATTTTGTTATATAGATTTTTTATCAAAAAATTTTTAACCACATGCACAAGGAACAGATAGAAGCTAGTGATGAGGCAGTAGCTGATCCAGGCCTCCTGGTACTGCCTGCCTGCCTGCCCCACAGGGACACCCTCTGTCCCTGGAGACTTTCTTGGAGAAGGTAGAGACATCTGCCAGAGTGGCCTCTCCAGAGGCAAGAGTGTGCCAAGGACCCCAGAGGACCCTGGAAGGGAGGACACTTCACAGGGTTCTTTCTGGAATGACTCATTTGTTAGAAGAGACACACCAGAATGCCAACAGTGTAACCTAAGAGTGCCAGGACAGCATTTGGGTGGTTTAATTATTACATTTGCTTCTGGTTTTTCCTATAGGAAATACAAGTGACTTGGGTTGTTTTATTTGCTTGCCAAGCAAGTGCTCTGCCTCTGAGCAGTGTCCCATGCAGGGCTGGGAGGGAAATAACAAAGTGCCAAAACCGGGGTTTGCTGCAGTAGAAAGGTTTGTTTGACCTGCTGGTAACTTCTCTGCCTCTCTGCTTGTGTTGGGGTCACCACCCACCTCTCCACCCCCAGCTCCATACTGGGGAGTGGTTAGTGGGTCTTGTCTGAGCAAGTACATGTACTGGACACCACGCCCCAAAACAGGACCCTAAGGTAAGGTAAGACCTAAACTCCTAGGGCTTCTTTCTTCCTGTGTTAGCAGAAATAAAAGGTTGCTTAAAAGTTATAGAAAACACTACTTAGGTGGAAACTAGTGCTTTGTAGACTGTTTCTGTTTTATCAAAAGAAAGATTGTTAGGGCTGGGGATTTAGCTCAGTGGCACCACACCTGCCTCAAAATCACAAGATTCCAAGTTCGAACCCTGGTACCCACCCCCACAAAAAACAGAACACTTGTTACATGCCCAGCTCTCAGTCTTCTGAAATTTCACCTGAGGCAAGATTATTTGAAGAATATGTGTATTAAAGTTAAAGGGGCCTCAGTGATCCTGGTATTTCTCCCAGAATGAGTCCTCATGCTGTGACTGCATCTTCCCTTGTCCTGACCCCTTGAGTGTTGCCTCCCTTTTCTCTGATGGGTACATACTCCTATTTCCATATTTCCTGTGCTATTTGTAACCCAAAGTGACAAGTATGGCTCACAACCACCAGGCCCCCTGCTCCCCTGCCTGTTGCCCTGACTGCATCATCTTGCCACCAGCCTCATGACTCAGTTTACAAAGAAGGCTGGGTGCAAGCATGTGGTGATAAGCAAACCAAAGCCACTCGCCTGCTCGCCCAGGTTTTGAGGGAGGGTATGAACACCTGAGGCTGCCTGTCCACTCACTGGTTGTGGCAGATGACCCTAGGTAGACAGATGCAGCCAGATGGTCAAAGGCCCTCCCAGGCCCATGGCTCCATCCAAGGTGGATCCTGCCATAGGAGCCACAAGGCACAGTCAGAATTCCCCAGGATAGTGCCCTGCTAACCACTATCACCTGCTCAACAACAGAGTCACAGCCTAGAATGAGCACATGGTGACATTAGTTCACAAACCACCCTACAGCCCGTCAGGCAGAGACAGTGGGGCTAGGTGACATCATGGGGGACTGCACAAGAGGGCAGAAAATGGAAAGAGGTGACTGCAGATAGAAGTGCCACAAGTTCCCTGTATGCCAAAAACTGATCTTATCTGAGAAGCCAAAGCCCCCAGAAGCAGACTCCTGTTCTGGGACACTGTAGGGAATACCCTCCACACCCTTATGGGGAACCAGCTATGGGCTAGGCTAAATGGTACTTGGCAGAAGAATCACCATGAGGGTGACCCGTGCCATGAGGGTTGGGGTAGCACTGAGTGTGGCACCCAACCCCTGCAGCCCACCTGGCACTGATCACCAGGCATATACCTTCCTGCCTCCCTCATCAAACACCTCCAACCACCTGGGCATCCTTGGTGACCAAGAGCTGTATGTCCTGATCTTGGAGGGAGATGGGTTGCTCTGGTAGATGAGTGATGTGCAGTTGTCCCCTGCTGAGGATAACTACCAGGGGAGCCCTGAAGAACCCCCAAAGGCACACGTTGAGCCTCCACACAAAGCTATCATCAGACACCATCTAAAGATGCAGCACAGGTACTTGCATCCTGGGCACCTGGTATGCTCTGAGCAGTATGAACCACCCTCCTTCCCTGAAAGGAAAGATGAGAGAATCATAGTATATGTGCCCTCCTTATGACCTCTTGTTCCTGCTGGCCTGTGGGGAGGGGAGCCCTGGGGAGACATCCACTCAATTCCAGCAGGCCACATGCCTGATTAGAGCAGAACAGAGATGTGGCAGCTCCTTGGGACAAGGTGGGATGAGCTGAGCCTGAAGCCAGGGTTCTGGGTCAGAAGACACAGTTGCCTTTTGCTGTTGGAGCCATGTGCTGCCAGAAGATCCTCACAAGTCCACCTCCTGCATCACGCTGTGCACTAGCTTTGAGTCATGTCTTTTTTTTTTTT
>NW_004624806.1:177858-206897 GCF_000247695.1 Heterocephalus glaber
TTGCTTAGAATTGCTTTTGCTATTCTAGGTCTCTTCTGGTTCCAAATGAATTTTTGGATTGTTTTCTCTAGTTCTGTGAAATATACTGTGGGGATTTCAACCAGGACTACAATGAACCTGTATAGCAGTTTGGGAAGTATGGACCTTTTCACTATATTGGGTCTTCCTCCCCAGGAACAAGGGATATCCATTTTCTTATATCCTGTTCAATCTCTAAGAGTGCTGTAGTTTTCAATGTAGAGGTCTTTTGCTTCCTTCATTAGATTGATTCCTAGGTATTTCATTTTTTTGGATGCTACTGTGAAAGGAATTGTTTCCCTAATTTCTCTCTCAGTGAGTCTATTTGTGTACAAGAAGGCTACTGATTTTTGAGAGTTGACCTTGTATCCAGCTACTCTACTGAATCTGTCAATTAAGTCTAGAAGTCTTTTGGTGGAGTTTTTTGGGACTTCTACGTAGAGTATCATATCATCAGCAAATAATGACGGTTTAAGTTCTTCCTTTCCTATTTTTATTCCTTTTATTTCTTTCTCTTGTCTAATTGCTGTGGCTGTTTCCACAACTGTGTTGAACAGGAGTGGTAATAGTGGACATCCTTGTCTTGTTCCTGATTTTAGCATGAAGGTTTTCAGTTTTTGACCATTTAGTATGATGGCTGTTGGTTTTTCATAGATCCCCTTTATCAGGTTGAGATAAAAACCATCTATTCCAATTTCCTGTAGGGTTTTTATCATGAATCAGTATTGAATTTTGTTGAATGCTTTTTCTGCATCTATTGAGATGATCATATGGTTGCCACTGGCTCTGTTAATATAGTGTATTACATTTATTGATTAGCATATGTTGAACCATCCTTGCCTCCCTGGGATAAATCTGACTTGATCAAGGTGTACAATCTTCTTGATGACCCTCTGTATTCTGTTTGCCAGTATCTTATTGAGGATTTTTGCATCTATGTTCATTAGGGAGATTGGCCTGTAGCTCTTTTTCTGTTGGGTCTTTCTCAAAGCAGAGCTACTTCTGTCTTACTGTTGAAAGGTGGAAGACAAAAAAGAACCATTTTTAGGGGCTTGGTTTGGTTTAAAATGCCCTGCAAACCAGCCCCCCACCTCCACACTTGGTGGCCTGCCAAATACTCATGCCCCACCCCATCCTTTGTTAATTCTTCTTACAGGCTCTGCCTCCAGCTTCTATCCCTCTAAATCCTTTTGCCTGTCCACTTATGGCCCAGTTTGGAGAGGTCTGTGGGGAGCTAGTTTAGAGAGATGAGGTACTCGCATGTGGCCTCACAGGTGCCTGGGACCAACTCAGCCTGGAAAGCACTGGGCTCATTGAGGAGGTTAGTGAGCCATGCCAGTGTCTGTGCATCCAAGCCCCCACATGTGGCTATGAAGGACCCACCAGAGCAGCTCTGCTCAGGCTCAGAGAGGTGGGAGGTGGTTAGAAAGAAGCACAATGAGCTGAGGTTTGCAGGGCAGCAAGCTGAGGCTTGTAGGTGTTATGATGGTTGGTCTCACTTATGTGTGATGTGTGGTTCTCACTTTTCCATCTCTGGACTCTTTCAGAAGAGGCAGACCACTACAGCTTTGGGGCAGGCACCCTGTCGAGGAAAAAGAAAGTTCTGGTGACTCTGAGGGATGAGGGTCTGCGCCGGCGTGCCCACCTTGACATCAGCATGCCACACGACTTCCGCCCAGTGTCCTCCATCATTGACGTGGACATCCTCCCCGAGACACACCGCCGAGTAAGGCTCTACAGACATGGCTGTGAGAAGCCACTGGGCTTCTACATCCGAGATGGCACAAGTTTTCGGGTGACTCCCCATGGGCTGGAGAAGGTTCCAGGCATCTTTATTTCCCGCATGGTGCCTGGGGGCCTTGCAGAGAGTACTGGGCTGCTGGCTGTGAACGATGAAGTCCTGGAGGTAAATGGGATTGAGGTGGCTGGGAAGACACTCGATCAAGTCACAGACATGATGATTGCCAATAGCCACAACCTCATTGTCACCGTCAAGCCAGCCAACCAGAGGAACAACATTGTCCGAAGCAGCCGCACATCTGGCAGCTCTGGCCAGTCCACAGACAGCACTGCCAGCCACTACAGCTTGCCAGCTGCCCACGTCCTGCAGAACTTCCATCCAGATGAGATGGAGAGTGACGAGGAGGCTGACATCGTCATTGAAGGGGCTTTGGAGCCTCACCACACTCCCCAGACACAGGGCATACCTTCTGGCAGCCTCTCTCGGGCCAACGGCACCAGCCTTGTGCACAGGCTGCATCGGGACCTGGCCCTGCACAGCTCTGGGCGAGAAAGCAATGGCAGCATTCATAAATTGCTCAGCTCCCTGAAGTCGGATCCCCGAAACAGCCTGGTCCTCCCCCAGGGTGGGGTGGAGGAACACGGGCCCGCTATCACTCTGTAGGGCCCAGGCCACTGGAGGAGGCCACATAGCCCAAGGCCCAGACAGACCATGTTGATATTTGACCTATGGGTGGGAGAGCATTGAGAAGAGCTGGTAAGGCTATTAGTGATTCCAGAAGTAAAATTTCCAAAGAGAAATAAATATTTTACATTTTTGTATCAATTGTAAGAAAAATAATTGTATACTTCATTCCCTCTTTTTTAAGTCACTCCCACAACTGTATTCTTTAACTTTTGAACAGAAATTTAAAATACTGTCTATTTTTATAGGATTTCTCCATAGAACTTAAACACACATGCACACACTTTGGGCCAGGCCTGAGTGCAGGTCCCAGAAACAAAAGACTTCTGACTAAATACGGAACAAACTTTATTTTTAAATTATAAAAGTATTTCATTTTTTTTAAACGAAGCTTTAAAATAACTTTTTAAAGTAGTAAAGTTCATGTTTTTAACTTAACTGGTGCAAAAACACTCCATGATGCCCATGCTTTCTGCTGACCTTCTGGCAAGGCTGCAACAAGAAGGCAGGGACTGTTCCTAAGGACAGAGGCACCTAAATCTGTGACAGGTATGACCATAGGAGAAAAATTTCAGTTTTCACAATGTTTCACAGCCAGTTCAGGAAAACCGAGGAGTGAGGGGGGTATCACACAAGAACATACATCTGTCCTGGCAACCCACAGCTATGGAATTGTATTTGTGATGTCAGAGGTGCTGGTCCATCTTCAGCCTTCCCAGAACCAGTGTAGGAAGCAGGCTGCATTGGAAGGTGAAGCTCAGCAATACCCCAGCAATGTGTGCTTCAAAGCCAGTATTTACTCTTGAGATAAATCAGCCTTTTCCTCTGGGTCATTTGGCTCTAAGGAAGTTCTTGGAGTGTTTTCAGATGTGAGGGACGTGCATCACAGACTGTGAAGTCTCAAGAACAGGCAGTTGGATGTATGCGGTTATCTTGCTGTTAAAACAGCTAGTTCTAAGTCATAGTTAATACATGCTAATTTCCATTTCTAGAGTAGTGGTCAGGGGCAGGAATTTTTTTTTTTTTTTTTTGTACCAGGGTTCAAACTCAGGTCCTTGGGCTTGCAGGACAGGTGGCAGAACCACTGAGCTAAATCCCTGCCTCAGGAATTCTACTTTTAACTATAACAAGTCTTGTGGAACTTAATGGTTTTGACAAATACTAAATTCCTTGTCACTTCTAACTTAGGGATTTATATTTGACCCAATTAAATTTTACATGAATTGTGTTTTCTGTTTGAATACAATATCATAGGGAAGATGTTGCATTTATACTTTAAGAACAAACTTTGACCAAATAAATCATGTAAACACAGGTAAAAAGTAGTATTTCTGGGTTTTAAGGCTGCAAGCTCCACCTGTGGCTCCCCTTGTGGTATAGCACCACCTGCTGGTCAGTGGCAGAACTGTCCTGATTTCATGAACTTCGGATGGAAACAGTACAGCTCAACATTTTCACTTGTCTTCAGTTCATTAAAAGAAAATTCTTTTCCTTTTGGAAACTATTTATTGGGCAGAAGTATCTTTTGCTAAGTAACTATGTCTCCTACGCTGGTGTATGAGTTTCTCATTGTGTGCAAAGGACAGGGATCACATGTTCCTGAACACAGGGAGTAAGTTGCAAGATGCCTCCCCACCAGGTCTTGGTGAGGGTCAGACCCTAGACACGTGGGTGCTGAGGAAATGCAAGAGTATTTGCCTTTGCTACCACAGCAGTTGAAAGCATTTTTTATTAAGATGAGTATTTTAGACCCAAAATTCTAATGCTTGGTTACTATCACAAAGAATATTAATTTAATAAGTTACTACTGGCTACTATCTGTGGAATAACTGGGTCTGCTACCAAGTAGGAAAGTTATATTTCCAACCGTTTTAAAATTGTTGGAGCAAATGTGAATCAGTATTTTAAAGGAAAAAAGGCTTACTCTGAACTTGTGCCTGTTTGTTGTAATTATAAAAATTACAAACTGCTTACAATAGCAGCTTAAGTGTATTTTTCTACCCAGGTATGTAGTTCTGTCATTTTCTTTTCTTCTTAAAAAAAAAAAAAAAAAGACTGTCGTTATATATTAAAGGGGGTTTTTTGTTTTATATTTGAGAATAAAGTTTGGCTTTTGAGTTAACAAAATGCTTTACTGATACATTTTAATTGTGTTCTAAACAAAGGTAGAGTGTCCATGCCAATGACAGACAATGACTACTCCAAAGAGACTGATCTTTACCGGGTGCTTGTCACAGGCCATACTTTTTCACTTAATCCTCACACATTTTCTGCAAGTGTTATGGTTCCCATTTTATAGAAGAGAAAACCTTCCTACAAATGAGAGAGCCTCGAGTCCTTTGGAGAAAGCTTTTCTGAACACTTATACAGCCCTCCCAAAACGTGCCCTGGTTTGCAGTGTTCACTGTCATTCTGACATTACTAAATGTATACTGTTCTCATCAAGATTTACTGAAATCACAACTGTGGTGGCAGTAAGCACCAGCAATTCCTGGAGGGGGCCACACAGCCTCATCAGAGCTTCACAGGTGTCCTCACCTTACTAGATCCTCATGATGACCCTAGGCTATAGCCTCTTTCTAGTTTAAAGTTAGGGAGATGGGTGTGGTGACACATGCCTGTAATCCCAGCACTCAGAAGGCTGAGGCAGGAGGATCACCAAGAGTTCAAGGCCAGCCTGGGCTTGAAGACAGCCTGAACTACATAGTAAGACCCTGTCTCGAAAGAAAGAAAAGAAAAAAAAGGGAAATGCAAGTAGCCAGACATGGACCATGGCAGTCTGGATGAGGTGGAGCTGACAGTTGGGCACCAGTGCTGGACACATTCTGTAAAACACTTGTGCAGCACAGGATGAGGTGCAGGTACTCGAGTGTAGTCCACATCACAAACCAAGAGCATCTGTGCTGCTTGGGAGAACCATCCTGCCAGTGGATGATGAGATTTTTATCACAAACCAGGGGTCATTTAGTATCTTACAGCTTTACATGAAATAATCACAGATGAGTGGGGCTGCCACGGCGAGCTGCAAATGCTATATAAGTAACCTTTCCCTCTATCACAGGGCCCCTTTGAACCCTTGCATGAGAAAACAGATACCAGACTGGATGACAAGTTGTTCTGCTGGAGGAAAAACTCACATTAGCAGAGAAGTGAAATTTCCCAGAATGGCTCTAAAGAGCAAGCAGTCTCAGCAGTCTTGACTTAGAGTAACATGAGACTGAAGCCTCATGTGACAATGTGGAATGCACCATTTCCTGAGAATCTCAGCCTGCTGAGCTGAGACCCAGCCTTGCTTCCTCGGGAAGGTTAGCAGCTCAGCATAAGCACAAGCCCTTGCCACTGCAGACAAGTTGGGGTTTGTTCAGAAAACATGCCAGCCCATCCCAGGGCTCTGACTCCAATCTGGGTGGAGTCTGAGAATCTTCATTCCTAATAAATGCCCAGGTGATGCTGATGCTGCAGACCAGAGATGACACTCAGAACCATTGGCCAATCCCCTCCAAAAGTTATCAGGAAAGCATGGTTTGCCCAGGAGCCTGGCATTCATGACTGAGGATGCATCCACAGCATACAGGATTTTTCTTCATCACATTAGATGCCATTGCAGAGATTGTACCGTAATTTATGCACACAGACTGCTGTCCAATACTTTTCATCCCCACCCCACCATGCTGTGATGCTACACCACCACCTGCTCTTCCTTTCTCCTTCCTCCTCTAACATCCATCTCCCAAAGCACTCATTCCAGACACCTTCCAAAGTCCATGCACAGATTCACTCTCGCTTCTATGTTTCTTCAGTTAGGTTTTATTTTCCTTTGTCCTCATAAAAATGAATTAAAGAGCTTTTAGGTACTGTGACTTTTGTCAGTACTGAAACGTTTCCAGGGAAAGGCATAAATGCTTATGGCATTGATAAAAAACAAACAAGGTGATCCAGCATTGCTCTCAGCACACCAGTGAATGAGTCATTTTACATATTCTCCTCCACAAGCTTTGAAGGAAAACAGACATGCCAGCACAGGAGCCCTTGACAAGAGCTATATGTTACACCTGTAACATACAGGAGTTGACAGCAGAGGCACCAGTATTGGATACATTCCAGCAGTGCTGAATACAGAGATAGGAGGATTCCAAGTTCAAGCTCAGCCTGGGTAACTGGTAACTTAGTAAGACCCTGTCTCAAAATAAAGGGCTGGGGTGCAAATACCCTTGGTTCAATCCCCAGTTCTAGAAAATTAATTAAAAATTTAAAACTATACAATGGTAGATGTCATATGACCTATTAAGACAGTCATGGCCACCTGAGGGTCTGTTTTATTGTGCCACAACCAAGGCACATTCTCCATGTAAAGCCTACTTGTGCCTATACTGCAGAGACAGGTACAAGGCTCTGCTCAGGGCCACTAACCACAGGAAGCAAATTAGCAAGAAAAAAGTAATCTTTTCCTACGCTCCCTGTTTCTTACTTTCTCATGATTCTTGCCTTTGACAGCATTTTGGAGAGGGAGCATCTCTGACAACAGCTAGTGAAGACAACCTAAGCAGAAACCCCATCCTCAGCAGTGACCAGCTTATGAGACCAACCCAGTCTTCCCTAATGCTCACATCCCCTCTTCTCCCCACTCCTGCCCTCAGCAGCCAGTGGTCAGCAATCAGTATTGCACACATATGCCTCCTTCCACACTGCTGTGTTTCAGAGCAACAGTGACATATGAATGAGAAAAGTGTGTTCAAGGCTGAACAAGAACATGACAGCTGCAGGGGAGGTGGAGCATCACACCCCATACTGGTGCTGAGTATAGCACAGAGATGAGAAAGGACACTTTCAGCATCCCATCCCATACCAGCAATGTCCACAGAGGGTTTTCACCTCTCCTAGTGTCACCAAGGCTTGGGGACACTCACTGTCTCCCTATCGTTTTTTTTTGCTACCGGGGATCAAACTCAGAACCTTGAGCTTGCGAGGCAGGCGGCAGGCACCACTGAGCTAAATCCCTGGCCCCATCACCCCATCTCTTTGCCAAAAGTAGGTCGCATGACACCTGAGTCTCTCACTAGCCAAGAGAGTAAGCCCAGCCTGTGGACATAGAGTCACTTTCCCTGGTGCTAGGAGGCTTTGCAGCAGACAGGATTCAACTGTACCTGCTACCTGGTTATAAATTCTTCCATTACAAAAAACATTAAATGGAGTGAGTTAGGTAAATAGAGATAAACCCTAGAACTTCTGTGCAATTTTAAAATCAAGAAAGTTGTATTAAGCCTCTTTTCTGTTACTAAGAATAAACACCTGTGGCTGAGTAACTTAAAAAGTAAAGGCTTACTCAGATCACATTTCTGTGACCAGCACCATGGTGGAAGTGCAAATGGTGGGGGTCAGGCGTAAATATCACATCACCAGGCAGGACACCAAAGAGCAACTCAGGGGCCAGGGTCAGGATTTTACAACTGGTTCTTGGGGGAACTTGTTAAGGGTCCCATGAGAAATAATCCATCCGAGAGAGGCAAGGCCAATTACCTATGGACCACCCACTGGGCCCTGTCTCCTACAGCCCCAACACCTCCCAGCACTGCCACACTGAGAACAAGCCTCCAGCTCAAGTCTGTGGCGACAAAAGAAGCCAAAGCACAGCACAGCTCCTTGGAAACTTTTGAAAGCTGAGAGATGACAGGCTGTGTATGTTTGTCTCTGTGTGTGTGTGTGTGTGTGTGTGTGTGTGTGTGTGTCTATGATGAGAATGACATGCCCATTTTGGAGAATTTTTTAAGTATCAAGTAATTAAAGAAGAAAAACTCCATAGTTAGTATATTAGATAATTATTGATGTTTTCATGTTTCTTTAAAAGCTGTCAGAGATAACTTGTTACTAGATAAATATTTGAGATTCTACACAGAATGGTACTTTACTTTTTCTCATTTAACACAGTTTTCCCATGGTAATAAAAGTTCTTCCAGAATAGTACTTTTAATAGCTGCAAAGTAAGGAGACAGCTAAGATATCTAAGTTTCCCATCTTCTTGCTGATAGACAGATACTGGGTTCTTTTCCTAATAGAAAAATCACCAACAGTGGGAAGCTGTGCTTACATTTTGGATTATTTCCTTAGATCCATGGACATGAAATTACTTAATCAAAGGGTAGGAACATTTTTGAAGTCTTGGTTTTTTTCTTTTTCCTCTGAAACAGTATCACAGAAAACTTTCAAGGACAGCACAAAGAGCTATAGAATAAGCCCCCAAACCAATGCCCTAGATCAGTGATGACAAACCTTTACAGCTTCCAATGATAACAAACAGCACATTGCAGCACACATGCCTTAGGTTTGCTACCATTGCCCTTGATCCCCACCTGCTATTTCCACAGACAAGGACATTCTACACAGTCACAGGGCAACCATCAGTGAGAAAATTAACAATAACAAGCTATGACCCTCTAGCCCCTCTACTCAGGTTTTACCATTCATCTGGATAGCATCCTATATAACAAAAGGACATGGTTCAGAATCACTGTTGTACTTAATGGTCTTCAGTGTCCTTGGATCTGAACAGTTCTTAGCCAGGCCTGGATCTACATGACCTTGACACTTCTGAAGATCACAGGCCAGTCTCTATGTAGAATCTCTCTCCATTTTGGTCTTGTCTGATAGCCCTCATGGCTACGTACCTTTGCCAGGAACTACCCCAGAGACTATGCTGCATTCTCAGGCCCCTGGCAGGTGGCTCCAGTCACTGATGCTTTGGCTTTGCTCCTTACAAGACAGTGGTGTCTGCCAGTCTTCCTCATCAAAAACATATTCTTTTCCCTTTGGAACTCTTCAGTATTTTATAGGGAGTTGTTTTTTTGTTTTTTTTTTTGTTTTTTTTTTTTTTTGCACCAGGGATTGAACTCGGATCCTTGCACTTGCAAGGCAGGCAGTGGAACCACTGAGCTAAATCCTAGTCCCTATAGGGAGGTATTTTGAAACTAAGGCTATATCACATTCTTCATCAAATTTTTAAGTAATTCTTTATATCAGTATAAACTCATGGACTCCTATTTATTCATATATTCACTGCCATCATTATTTTGATATCAAAAGATTTAGCTAGTAGAAGCTTCTTCAATCCTTTTTACATCCTTTTTACTTTACACACCACTCTCAGAGCACATCCCTGCTTCTGCCCCCTCTTATACATCCCCTGCCTCAGACTGGAAATCAGCCTTTTCTTCAAGGCATTCTGGCTCCCACTATGGAGGACAGTTTTCAGAAGTCAAGATCTGAGCTCTGAAGATGTTCCTTGTTCCTGAGAGCAGAATTATGGCATCATATGCACATGTGTGGGGGCAACATTAGCAAATTGTGCATATATGTGTAGTAACACACATACATGTTCATAGGAGTGCAAGAAAGCCAGGCACTGGCCCGAGTTGCTCATGCCCCTGTGCATCCCCAGAAGGGCCTGTCACCGGACCAGGTGATCAGATGTCTCCTGGGGGTACACTCTGGGAATGTGCTCATCAACAAGTGTCACACAATCTATACAAGAGTGTGACTGTCAGTGAACCCACTTTCTTTCAGGGATCTGGAGCTTTCTGTGCACCTGTGCGACTAATGTCCCAATAAGCATGCAGGACTCGGGCTCCATGAGTGCCCCTTGTGATGACACGACTCATGTCACACCCTGTGGCTGGACATTAAGAACATCCATGCAATTTCCCAGGAAAAGACCACTTTGATTCTCACACCTGGCTTCCTCTACTCCCTGCTTCAAGAGCTGGTGGCCTTCAGCCTTTGTAAGAAATTGTAGCACAAGTCAAAGCAATGTCAGAGTCCTGTGGGTCCATTTTGGAGCTTGCCAAGTCTGGGGGTGGTCCTGGAAACAATTTCTCATATATATATATGCACATATACACACATACACACACACACACACATATATGTATGCACATGTGTGCACTTTTGTATCTCCATTTCCTAACTAGATACTGATACCATTGCCTTCCATTTCAACCCAATGCTACAGGTTTAACTTACCATTTTTCTCTTATTTGCAAGAAACCTGTTTCAATTATCCTTAATACATGTATTTGCTGATCATTCTTCCTGCATGTAACCACTCTCCCCTCAGTACCACCAACCTCTTCCCTCATCTCCAGGCCCTACACACCCACAGCCCCCTTTTGCACACCTAGGCTCCACACCCCTGCACACTTCTCAGCCCCTTGGCCCTCTCTAGGGGAAACCTTAAACCACATATACTGATAGTGTCCATCCTCCCCCTACTGTGGACCTTTCTCACCCTGCTGGACTCCACAAGCAGCTCTGGCCACTGCAGTTCCCTTCCCCTGCCCACCAAACCCTAGCTGTGCTCTGCCTCAGTGCAAGACCAAGAGAAAGAAAGGGAGGAATAAAAGGGTCTTGGAGCTCTGCATGCTTAACTGCCCTGTTGGTTTTATCCACTTCACTTATCTGGCAAGATTATTCAAGGACCTCTCAGCTTATCAGATCTGATCCCAGCCCTGAACTTAAAACCCTGAAGTCCAATTGTTTTGCCACTACCTTTCTAGCGCTCTTCAAATGGGCCCCTCAGGAATGGCTTCCTCGAGTCACTTCATACTGCTGCTGTCCTGAACAGGGAGCACTTTGCGTGCACTTAGTCCCCTCACACTGATGCAGCTCTCCTGCAGCCTGCTTCTACAAAGCCTTACCTCCTCCCCCAGTCCCACTCATGGTGTCCTCAGGACACAGGATTACAGGTCCAGGGTTGGGAGCTCTCAGAGCGCAAGACCATGCTGCTCATGTTCCCTCTAGCATAAAAAGGATCCAACAGGGATGTGGTATATCAATCAGTAATGGAGACAAAACTGGGTAGCAAAGAGGCAAGTACACCCTTCTGGTTCCAACACCCAAGATTTGTGCTGGCTCCAGCTGGCCTGTCAATGGAGCTTTCCCGTTTCAGATTCTTGAACAATCATTCCTTTCCATGTTACCCTGCTTGCCTGTGGCTTGAGAACAGCTCATGACCAGACACACATGAAGCAAAAAATGTTGGGATTTGTGATTGAAGGACCCCTAAAGCCCACACAATGCAGCCACCTAACCACATCTGAGTACATTAATTTCCTCAGCGCATCATGACGTTAATGGAAGCAAATGAGTAAAACATCCAAGTTTGTCAAATTTAGTTAATGGTTACCTTTACTTAGTAACCCCTGTCAGCTTTTTAAAAAAAAAAATGGGCTGGGGATTACTCAGTGGCACTGTGCCTGCTTCATAAGTGCAAGGTCCTGAGTTCGATCCCCAGGACCAAAAAAAAAGTCCAGAGCTTTAAAAAAAAAGTCTTTCTGGGTGAAAATAATTCTGCTTTTCAGATTATCTAGTAACCAATGCTGTTTTTAAAGAACTGTTAAAAACTAAAAATAAGTGAAAAACACAAATTTGTTTCATCATAAAATACTGTTTCTTTTTTATAGAACAAAGCTACAGTCGGGGTCTTGAGGTCCTAGAGTTGGTAAGTCTTGTGGTTATGAGCAGTATGGTGTATTTGGTTTATATCTCACACACTGCTGAAATTTAAACCCTAAGATGTAGACACATACTTAAATTACTGAGATTTTAAATTAGGCTATTCACATACCCAACTGAATTTGCAGCAGGAGGAAAAAAAAGCTATTTGACCTAGTTACTATCTTTTCATTTCATGTTATAATTTCACATCACCATCTGGCAAGGAATCAAACATCAGAATCTAAATCTTCAGGGAAGTTTATGTGTTCAGTGCTCCAGAATAGGAACATGGACCCAAGATATATATTAGCATATCATACCCAACAGCCTACACTGGTTAAGATTGATTTGAATTCTTGGTATATCACTGACAAATTTTAGAAACCAACATGTGAAAGTTAAACTCAACTGTCAATTTCCTTAGTTTGGAAGCCACCCAAAGGACTAGAAAAACACACTTCTGGCTATCTCTGCATGGGCCATGAGAGGCATGAACTTGGGTACTATATATGGTCCTTGGCCCTTTTCTCCCTAGCACTGTTGCCCTGCTCTGCTTCCCAGAAGCAGTAACATAAGCAGCTTTTACCCCACCATACTCTTCCATCATGATTGCAGCCAGCCAGCCACAGACTCCCTGGAACCATGTACCAAAATAAACCACTCTTCAAGTTGTGGATGTCAGATACTGTGTCCCAGCAATTGGAAAGCGAATACACTATACATATAATAGAGATCACATTTTTATGTAGCCAACTAATTTTAACCTCACCTTTTTCAGATTTTAAGTTACTCTTACATTGTAAACAAAAGTATGCCTTACGCTAAAGTCACTGAAATAAGGCAGATATGTAGAAAGATTAGCAGACTTAATTTGAACAGTCAAGTTAAGACAATAAACTCACAAGGATGTTAACCACCTTTGCAATCTTCACTGTATCCAACAGTTGGGTCTCAAGTTGCCCTTCATATTTTACATCATCTGGAGTGTGTGTATCATAACCGATCCAGCTCGATCCAGAGATACTGTGTTGCTTTTGGAGGAAAGGTCTGTGGTATTATCCCTCTGAGTATGCACAAATAATGTCTAGGGAGAAAAGACTGCAAACAAAAAGTTTAATACTTCAATAGTGAAAAATATTGTTGGAAGTATGTAACACTACCAAATATTAAAGGGTAGCTTAATTTTTAAACCAATGTGTATTAAATAAATATTTAAATGACATTAGTCATTCTGGCACTGAGCTTGTCTCCTTGTCTCACCTGTGCACTGCCTGTCCTCTAAGGGCTATCACCAGCACTGCGCTGGGCAGAGACCAAAGGAAAGAAATCTCATGACTTTTATGATAATCTCAGTCATTGGTTTTGCATCCAATGATCTGTATTGATGCAGGCTTTACATTGGAAAGCAGAAAGAGCAGCATGGTCATGCTCCAGGATATACCATTTTCTGAACTCTGAATCTGCCCAGGAGTCTCTGCAGCCACTTTGCCAACTCTCTTGAGAGAGCGAGGTGTAGCACTAATCCCTCTGACAGAAGTAAGCAGCTTGTTAATTAACTGTTCTGGAAATGGCATGGATCCATTATCAGTTTCTAGTACCTGGAAAATATATGATCATATTGAAAACAACTCTTAAGGACACAGAAGGAAATCACCCTACCCTGCCACTTTATAAGTAGAAAAATAGGCAGGTGAGGTAAGAACTTTGCATAAATTCTCAGACACAGATTAAGGTTAAATAGTTCACGTTCAAAAGTACTGAGATATCATTCTGGAGATGCTGTTTAAAATAAACCAAGTCTCTCAGATATGAGTATTTTGATCCTGCAAACAAAATATGTTATGGACAACAATGTGCAGTTATAAAGTTGTTCTGAAGGATTTCCAAGTTGGACTTCAGTTTACAGACACAACAATGTCCCTAATATTTACTACTAACTTTATAACTAATCAGGTTTCAAAGAGAATTTATCATTTTTCATGCTAAGCTTTTTATTTTTTTTTTTCTGGTACTGGGGATCGAACTCAGGACCTTGCGCTTTCGAAGCAGGCATGGTGCCACTGAGCTAAATCACCAGCAGTTAAGCTTTTTAAATAATGAACTGAATCCATGTTTAACATTTCAGAAGTGATTCACCTATTTTTAGTATCTCAACTTTTATTTTGGGGAGGGGGTTCGTCCAGTGTTGGAGATTTAACACAGGTCTTTATACATGTTAGGTAAATATTCTACCACTGAGCTACACACCACCAGCCCATTAGTATCTCAACTTTGACCTTTAGTCATCTGACCAGTTAGACATGAAATATTACATTTATGGACAGAGAAACTGCAATATTTGTATTGATAGCTGTGTGTTCTACCCACTTCTACTTATTTATTTGCAGTGCTGAGAATCAAAACCAAGGCTTTGTGCATGCTAATCAAATGCTCCACCATTGAGCTATACCCCAAACACCTCACTTCTAAATTAACAGCTTAGTAAACAAAGATGGTCACTATCACCCTTATGAACAAAGCTGGAACAGCAGCAGTAAACAGTGGCCTGGAAATGAGCCACCGTAACTGCAACACGGAGTTCTTGAGTAACATTATCAATTTCTAACATGTAAATTAGACACAGCCAGAGTGCCACCCTCAGAATCAATACGATAAGAACCTTCACTCCATGGGCAGGGGATTTAGCTCAGCGGCACCATACCTGCCTTGAAAGGCAAGGACCCGAGTTCGATCCCCAGTACCAAAAACAAAATTTAAAAAAACTCACTCCCTTTTCACCCACCTGCCTACCAGGCCTTCATTAAGAAACTTGAATCTTGGGCTGGGGATTTAGCTCAGTGGTTCCGCCGCCTGCTTTGCAGGCGCAAGGACCTAAATTCAATCCCCAGCACCAAAAAAAAAGGGTAGAACATGCTGAGACAGTGCAGAACACAGGGTAAGCACCAAGGATGGAAATTATTATTATTATTCAGCCCATTTCCTAGCCAATATTAAGTGCTTAATGTTTACTTACTAGTAAGCCCTTATAAACCATTAATCTGAGCTTGTTTTTCCATTTTCAATAAAAAGTTCACATATTTACACTGACAAAAACACCCACATACTCTTTTCAAAGCTCAGCTTTTATCAAATTTTGATCTGTAGCACTAAAAACTCTTTAAGTAACCAGAAACTACCATAACATTAAAACATTTGGCATCAAGGTGTACAACAACAAAAATAAAATCAGCAAGCAGATGACCTTTGTAGCATTCGTTCTCCTTAGGACTTTATTCCTCGCTAAGGACCACTTGGAAGTGACATTTTTAGTGATAACTCAGTGAGAATATACTGTGCTACTAGGCTCTGCCAGGTGAAGGCTAGGAATGCTGCTCAGTGTCCTACAGTGGGGAGGATAGTCACCATAAAGAACTATCTGAAAAGTAGTGTGCAGCTGAGAAAATCTAACACACATAACAAAAGACAGGCAAGGATTAAACCCCACCGGGCAGTTGGCTGCCCCTTACCAGCACCACAAACTTGGCCGCCTCACTAGCACTGAGCACAGTCACAGTAAGAACAAACTTCACAACACCAATAACCCAGTTGTGTATCTTCCTTGGCACTCTGGGGCTACAATTATAGAAACATCAGGAATCTCTAGTCATGCTATAGTCATGAGTGCCCAAGGGTGAGGCATTAGGAAGGCAGAAACTGAATCTTACTATGGTGGTTAGAGGTGAGACCTTTTGGGAGGTAATCAGGATTACAGTTATCAAGGCAAACTTGTTGACTGAATCCTGGTGGCTTTATTGGAAAACCAGGACAGATACACACATACACACCCACATACACTCCCTGTCTCACTATGAAATGCCATGCACTACCTCAGGACTCTGCCAGCAAGAAAGCTATCAACAGGGCCAGGGATTTAGCTCAGTGGTTCCGCCGCCTGCCTCAAAAGTGCAAGGTCCCAAGTTCGATCCCCACTACCAAAAAGAAAAAAAAGCTATCACCAGATCGGGTCTTCAGGGCTGGACCTCCAAAACCATGAACCAAAACAATCCTTTTTGCTATTTTGTGATTCTGGTAATTATTTCTACATCATGACAAGTAAACCTAAACCTAAACCTAACACATACACATACACACACACACACACACACACACACACACACACACACACACACACAACCTTTTATTGGCATTACTTGGGCTAGAACCCAGGAACCATCACACTGAACTATATCCTCAGCCTTTTTACTTTTTATTTTCAAACAGGGTCTCATTAAGTTGCCAAGTTGCCCAAGCTGAGCTTGAACTTGGAATCTTCCTGCCTCAGCCTCCCAGAGTGCTGAGACTACAGGCGTGCAGCACCATTCCTGGCTTGTAAGTAATGTTCTTTAGAGAATAAATGTAATATATATGTCCATGTTTACATTATTCCCAAGAGTCATATTTTTATTTTTGAGACAGGGTCTTGCTATGTTGCCTAGGCTGGCCTCAAACACCTGGACTTAAGTAATTCTCTTTTCTCAGCCTTCCAAGTAGCTGGGACTATAGGCATACACTACATGCCTGCCTTATAGTAATGCTTCAATGTTAAAAGAAGTAAGCAATTCTATTTGCAGTGATGTAACAAATTTTAATTCAAAATAGACACTCTGAAAACAACAGGTTAAAAAAAAAATAAAGTCCAACAAGCTCTCTCTGAATTTATAACAGAGTACACCAACAGTCACAGACCAGTTTCACAACTGCCTCAAAAATGCACATTACAGCAATTACATGCAAGCGTTAATTTTTTTAAACTCCATATAGCAACACTGTACTATTTTGCAGAGGCTGTCACATGTTCCAGATACTTCTACCTGAAAACAAGCTGGACAGGCTCCTCGTTGCATCATCTATCACCAGCAGTACAACTGAGGATCTAAACTGACTTCTACATTACTGGTTCTGGTGCTTTATTTTATATTGTATGGAAAAAATGAGGCCTGACATCCACAGAACAGTGATATAATAGAAATTCTTCAGCAATCACACATCTCATTCACTTGGACAACTAGGCCAAAGGAAAACCCATTTCCCCTGTTCTAATACGTCTACCCCTGGCAATCTCAACCATGAAGACTGAGTTCTTGTCTACTGATTTCACCTTATGCTTGAAATCTGTGTTCCTTTTCAGCTAGTGTCCACACATATGGGTAGAGATTTCATTCCTGAGTATCATAGTCCTTCCCATCAACTAGTTTATAAGCAGTTCAGGCTAGGAGAAGAGTTCTAGGTGTGTTTTCTCAATGTGTATTCTAAAGGCACTATAGATTCACTGTCTTACCTTTGAATGGAGAAATAACTTGTCACTGTATCAAAAGGGAAAGTATGATGGAAACTATTTCTGCTCCTGTAATGACTTTATTTATAAAATAACGTGATTATGAGCTGCACACCAGACCTCTGACTCAGGATATTTTTAATAAATGAAAATATCTGGTTTCCTATGAGTTACGATGTTTTTTGAAAAAGGTATCAGGACAAAACTGAAAAAGTATAAACCAAAATTATAATTTCATAAGCAAACAGCTCGCAAACAACAATCAGCAAGAGTTAATGCAGTGTGTCCTTAGGGAGCCATACACATCACAGGACTGTACTTGTATCTCTAAACATGTATGTGTCATTAGCTACTACCTGTAAAGCTAAGGAAGAGCAATACTTTAATTTTCTACTAATCAAGTATTCTCAAACAAGCTGAAATTTCCTAAAATTAAAAGAACAAGTATTTGTAATTTCAGTTTTTTATCATTTGATAGTGACACTAGTGAGAAAAAAAGGCGTGCATGGAATACCAAAAGATGTAATTTACATGACAGGGGAATAACAATTACAAATCAAACTGCAAGAAACAATAAATCTGAAGAACTATTCACTGCCTTGACAGAAGTCCTTCTGAGCACCTGAAACTCCTGTAGAGCAGCATAAAGACACTGACACTGACAACTTAACACAGCGAGGGAGAACATCTTTAAAACCTCAGTTGAAAACTATCGCCTAGCACTACAGACTTACAAGTTTTCTGGTCCATACTCGAAGTTCAATCTGTGTTTAACATTTTTAAGTTCAGACATATCAAAGCCTAGAAGTACAGAGGGCTTGTGGTTTTTTATTGCTTTCATGCAAATATATCTTCTTTTTCCAAAAAATGAAGCCACATCAATTTTCCACACCCATAACAGTGAAGACAGTAGTTCTATTTCTTTTCTACTAGGATATGGTCTCTTATGGAAATAATCTCTAAGAAACTGCTTTTTATCCTCATATGAACGGCCTTCATATTTTTTAGGATCTAATACTAAAACCTGGAGTGCATCATCATTAACCAGCAGTCCCTCTGTCCTACTTTCATTCCTTTGTCTCTTCAAAGGCACAGCACTTGTCCCTTTCTCCAGACCTGGGGCTGCCTCCGAATTTACAACAAGTGGTGATTCCTCCCCACCCCTTTGGTCTTCTGTCCCCAAATGGCCATCTGGCAGCTTTCTCTTTATAGGAAAGGTAGAATCAGGAATCACTTCCCCATTGACTAATACCAAATCGCTGCTCTCAATAAAATCTGGCTGGACTTGCAGGTCTGAGCTGCTATCCTTGGGAGCACTTCTACAACGCAGCAAATGAACAGCAATGGCGGCCAGGGTCATGTTTCCAGTGTAGACCCCACAGCAGTGGATGCACTTGAAGGCTGGAGACCTGAGCATTGTGTGGACTGTCGGCATGACATGGTGCCTCTCCTTCAGGTGTAGCTCATAGGCATCAGCTGTCACGAAGGTGCCAAAACAGAAAGGGCAGGTCAGCTTCTGTTTGCTGGGATTGTTGGATACGCTCTCTGGCTGAGGCCTCACCTTAATATACACAGGCACCAATGACTTGGAGTGGATCCCAGCAAGGATGGCCAGGTAAACCTCACGCTCCCCAAGCTTCTCCCTTGGCAATATAGTGACAAAATCAAGATGGGGGAACAGCAGGTTGCCATTAGCATCAAGGTCCAACTGGAAACCCCTGTTACTATAATCCATAGGCAGCCTCTTTTTCCCAAGGTGCTTAGCTCTGCTGTGCTCCAAGAGACCCCGAATGTCATGGAAAGTACATGGACAGAACAAGCACCCCAAGCCATGCATGAGCAAGTGGTGCATCAGCTCTTCCTCTGAGACCAAGCACTTGCAGGAGAGGCAGCGGACAGTTTTCTCCCTCATCCACTTCAGAAAAGGTGCACAGGCTGCCAGCTTTTCAGGTTCAAGTTTCTCACTGGACTTCGACTCACTGTGCTTGTGAGCCACTTCCATGTGAACCTGATAGACGTTGGAGGGGAAGAGTTCATTGCAAACCCGGCAGAGCTTGGACTCACTATTCTTGTGAGCCACTTCCATATGAACCTGGTAGACATTAGATGGGAAGAGCTCATTGCAAACACGGCAGGTTTTCCACTGCTTGGCCTGTTTGAGCACCTGATTTGTGTCCACCACAGGTGAGGTGGCCTGAACAAACACACTCTGGGCAGCACTCACTAGCACCTGTGGGGAGGGCAGGCTGGGCAGAGAACTAGCCATCTGCCCACCTGCACCGGATGGCAGGAGCTGGACAGGCACCTGGGGTGGGGTGACAGTTGCAACACCACCAACAGGGGGTACAGGCAAGGTCACAGACACAGGAGCTAGTGTGTAGGTGGGGATCCCATTCACCTGTTTCCCAGTAGGGATGAGTTGCCTGAGAATAGAGCCTGACGTGAGGAAGGCGGTGTTCTGTGACGTTCCTGCTCTTACCGGCTGACTCACAGGCAGGATGCTGGTGCTGACAGAATGACTGAGTTGTAACACACCAGGCCTCACTGGTGGGCCTACAGGAAGGACTCCTGATGCAACAGGCTGGCTGAGCTGCAGAACACCAGAATTCACACCCTGGTTCACAGGGACGACTCCTGAGGGCATTGTCTGGTTAGGAGAAAGCAGTCCAGATGGGACCACCTGGTTTGCAGGGAGAACCCTTAAGGGCACTGTCTGGCCAGGCGGGAGAACTCGAGAGGGGGCCGTCTGACCAACAGGGAGAACCCCTGACTGGACTACCTGGCCAGCTGGGAGGACCCCAGAAGTTGCTGTCTGTCCAGGAATAACCCCAGCAGGGGTTATCTGGCCTGCAGGGAGGACCCCTGATGGGGCCGCCCGACCCACAGAAATCACACTTGGTGAGACAGCCTGCAGAACCCCAGGGGTGACAGAGGGACTGGCAGGCAGGATACCAGGCCTAACAGGTCGGCTTATGGGCCCCCCAGGCTGGGTAAGGGGTAACACTCCAGGCCGGACAGCTTGATTCATGGGGAGGACACTTGTTCCAACAGACTTATTTGTAGGCCCACCTGGCTGACTCAGGGGCAGCACAGTAGGATTCACAGGCTGATTAAGTGGGAGCCTGTGAGAGAGAAAGACAGGCTGAGGAGCTGAGGGCTGCAGGGTGAGGCTGCTCTGGCACACAGGCAAAGGACTGGAGACTAGAGCCACATGTGACTGGGCAACAGCAGATGAAGAATGGGTAAGGGTCCCGGACGTGCCTGGCACCACTGGCTGTACCACAGATGAGCTCTGACTGTTCTGTGGCAAAGCAAGATGAAAGCAAGGAGGAGGGGTTGCAATGCCCGCAGCACTGGTGTTTGGAGGTATGGCCAATCGGGCCACTGGTTTTGGAGCAATATGCATTTGTTTCAAAAGTCCGGTTCTCTTAATGTGTTCTGAAATCACAGACCTAAGCTTATTCTCCAAGTCCCTGTGCACATCTGATGTCAAGATATGATACATTAAAGCGTCCTGGCTGCTGGCATTGGCGTTGCATTTTTTACAGTAATATCTGTCAGATGTGGGCACCTTGTCCACAGGAAGCACATCATTGGCTTTCAGCTGCTCCCCCATTTCCTCAGTTCGCAGCCCAAAGTAGGAGTTAATTAAGTAGTGGAAATGGGCCACCAGCACATGCTTCTTCATGCTATAGTACAAAGTATTTGAAAAGTTACATTTCAAACATGTGAAACTGATCACATCACTCCTAGAAGATTTAGTCTCACCTAAAATATTCACTGTGTAGTTCTGGACTTTCCGAACAGGGGCGTGGAACATTCTGAAGTGCTTTCCCACCACCTTGGGCTGTGAGGCAAATGCACAGTTGGGACAGGGGATCACCAGCTCCTGGTCAGCTTCATCTTCATGATAACGATGTAAATGATTTTTGAGTGAAGTAAGCACTTTTGTTGAGTATTTGCAGAGACTACAACAGTATGGCTTTGTTCGGTATCTCTGTCAAAAAAAAAGAAAGTCTTAGAGTAAGAAAGCTACCAAGGTATCTTCCTGCAGTGTATGTGTGCCATGCTCTTCCTTCCTCTTGTGTGCTATACTCTGACTCTTATCACCCTTTAAGGAGCAGTGTTTTTCCAAGCCAGCACTTAAGAGGCATTTTCTGCAAAGGGACAGACAATGATGCTTTAGGCTTTTTATGGGGCTTTGCATGCAGTATCTATAGCAACTACCTAGCCTTTGCACTGCCACTGTGGTGGGTACACAAGGACCTGTGAATAACAGACAGTATCTGGGCATAACTGTGGTCCAACAAAAGTTTATTTAAGGATAATGACTCCAATTTCACATAATTTTTACATATTGCAAAAAGTATTCTTTTTGTCTTTATTTAAACATTTAAATACCAACTTTCTTAGATTATTGGCCATAAAAACTCAGAATCTGGCCCAAAACTCCATTTTCTGATCCCTGTCAAGCTATACTCTAAAACCACAAATCTTAGCCCTTAGCCCTATCTTTGAATTAACTGCATCCCCTAAAATAAACTTACATATTTAACTTTCTGCAAGAGAAAGTGACTCCCCACACACACACTTTCTCTCATTTTTCTCAGTGCAAAAGTCATTTTAAACCCAAACTGTGAAACTCAGAATTCATCTACAACTGACCTAGCTTTCAAATTGTTAGATTCTTCATTACTGTTTTTTAACTTCTCCATTACTAGAAACAGGAAGAGGCAAAGAGATGATGCTTGGTGTATGCAAGTGCCCAATAAACTGATAAACAGTTTAAAAAAAAAAAGGTAGCCGTGCCTAAATACACATTATGAAAAGTCCTGAAATAAGGACAGGCCCACTGACATGGCACTGACCATATGGAATTATTACTTAATGAACTTTGGGGCATTCAACAAGCTCAGGGACTAAAAACAGACATTGACACAACAGCCTACCACATGTGAACCACAAGACACCTACTCTCATTGCACAAACAAGGATGCCAAGACCTAGACAGACTAGATACACTTCACTGGATGACCATAGTGGGCCGTGGCATGCAGCAACCTATGGTTGATTTCAATCCTCTCTACAAAGTTGTAGATACACACACACACACACACACACACACACACACGCACACGCCTACTCTTCAAGATGTGGTTACCCTCTCCTACTCATGCAGTTTTCCCTCGAGTCAAGACCAGAAAATTTATCCACACATTTAGCACCATGTAACTGTTTTCTCAGGACTGGCCAAAACCCAGGTTCTAGAATTTCTGTTAGGATCTCGTGCAAGGTCACAACCACACACACTAGCCCCAGCTCCCCTCAAGAGAATTCATTTCAATAATTCTAAGAGACATACTTTTTCATATTTTAACATATCTAAAATCTAGATGTATTTTAGAACTGTAGAACTGATGGCTTGTGGTACAATGCTGTTTAAGTATTATTCTAGTTTTATTGATGGCTCATTAAAAATAGTTCATCTTCAACTCAATGAAATACAGTATTAAAACTTGTTGGGGGCCAAGGATTTAGCTCAATGGTTTCGTCGCCTGCTGCACAAGCACAAGGAACCAAGTTCGATCCCAGGTACCAAAAAAAAAAAAAAAACAACTTGTGGGGCCAGGGATTTAGCTCAGTGGCACCACACCTGCCTCACAAGTGCAAGGTCCTGAGTTCAATCTCCAGTACCAAAGAAAATTTGTATATGCAACAAAAATGACACTCAGAAGAACCAGTGGAAGTTCGTAACAAGTGCACACTAATTATCTGCTAGTATTGAATCAACGTCTGGGGGAGGCAAATTTTCTAAAATGTGATACTATAGAGATTATCTACAAAAACAAAGATAATAAAACTGGACAAGAGTGTCCACTCCTTAGAAAGACTACTAGAAGCTGGAAAAAAACAAGTCACAGGCTGAGGTGATACCTGCAAACCACCTAACATAGAACGGGTACCCAAAACACATTTGGACTAGTTCAAATCCCAACAGGAAAACAAATGGTCCAACTTTTTCTTTTTTAAAATAGGCAAAAGAATTGAGCACTTTAGGTATCTGGATGCCAAAAAGACACATGAGAAGCAGTTCAACATCTTTAGTTACTAGCAAAATGAAAACTAAAACCAAAGCAATGCTACACATCTATGAAAATGGGAAACAGATAAAGTCAATAAACACAATGATGGTGGGGATAGCAAAACCATGCAGCCACTTTGAAGAACTCTGATATGAAAAGCATGTAAGAGGTGAGGATATAGCTCAGGGGTAAAGTACTTGCCTAGCAATACCCTGGGGGTTTAATCTCTAGTAACACACACACACACACACACACACACACACACACACACACACACATGCAGAGAGTTACTATATACTGAATATTATAGGACATTTTAGGAATTCTGATGAGAAAAATCAATGAGGCATGAAATGCATGACATTAAAGATCTTCAAACAGGCAATCCTTGTTTAATGATTGAGTTCCATTCCTGAGACTAAGTCGTTAAATGAATTGGTCATTAGATGAGGAACTATATATACAGTATATACATTACAATATTCAGAACAAAGAAATGGTCAAAGAAAATTCCAACTTGATGACTTTGCTTTTATTTGTATAACTCTTACATGTAGTACTATAAGGTATAACAACATAAAACTATAGTACTGTATTATACAGTACAATCAGCTAAAGTTACAGTACTCTATGAACAAGTTTACTGTACAAAAATAAGACACTGAGGCTATATAAGCAAGATGTACAGAACAGCATTTAAAAAAAAAAAAAGATATTCAAGCTAACATTTTTGTCACTGAATCCTTCAAAGTCCTGTCGGTATCATCATCAGAATTATGATCAGAAGTAAAAGGCCCAGTTAAGGGAGATGACAAGGTAGAAATGGAAAAACTAAGTAGGGGTCCTGGGTATAGCTTTCAAGAATAATCCCACTGGGCATGGTGGCACATCCCTGTGATCCCAGCACTTGGAAGGCTGAGGCAGAAGGATCGTTGTGAGTTCAAGGTCAGCCTGGGCTACATAGTAAAATCCTGTCTCAAAAAACCAAAAAATAAAAAAAAAGAAGAATCCCATTTGTGTAATCTGCTTTGTCATTTTCCTTTTTGCTTCATAAACTTCATGATAGCATTGTAAAAGTTCACTCATTGGCTGTTCCACTTTCATGAACCATTCAACATTTGGATCTATACCTATACCCTCTAGTTCTAACATAGTTGCATTCACTTTTGAGAACACATCCACTAATCCCTTTGCAGTGAACTTCTTCAATTCTTCCCTCTTTCTCCTCCTCCTCCCCTTCTAAGTCTTGCTATGCTTCTAACTCTATTAAATCTTCTATACCTACCTCTCCCTTAGCATATTCTACTAATTCCTCAATATCTTGCACTTCAACCTCCAAATTAAACATGTTAGCAAGTTCCACAGTTGTTTCATTTATGACACTGACATGTTCATCTTTGTCAAATGCTCCAAGTCATGCACAAAACGTTTTGGGCATTTTTTCCATATTTCTTGCATATACTTTTCTGTCACTCCTTCCCAAGATGATTCAATGTTCTTTTTTTTGGTACCGGGCATCGAACTTGAGACCCTGCGCTTGCGAGCCAGGCGGTGGAACCACTGAGTTAAACCCCCGGCCCTTCAATGTTTTTAATGTAGTCTAAAATGGTATATGATTTCCAGAAATCACCAAGGGTTACTTCACTGTTTTCTGTTGCTGCTACAGCTTTGCAAAAAGTTGTGCACAAATACTACACTTTGAATGTTAACTACAGCCCCCTCATTCATGAACTGTAGGATAGCAGTTGTGTTTTTAGGCAGACACAACTACTTTTACCTCTGTCTGGGTATATTACAATCATCGAGATGCGGGGGGTATCCTGGAGCACTATCAAGCAGGAAGATAATTTTAAAAGGAAGACCCAGGCCGGGGATTTAGCTCAGTGGTTCCGGCACCTGCCTCGCAAGCACAAGGACCCGAGTTCGATCCCTGGTACCAAAAAAAAAAAAAAAAGGAATACCCTTTTCCAGACGGTAAAACTTCACTGAAGGTATAAAGCAGCTGATGAACCAATCTTCAAATAAGGCTACTGTCATCTATGCCTTATTGTTTGCTCCATAGTAAAGAGACAGTGCATGCTTACTAACCTGCTTCAATGTACCTGGGTTCTCAGAGTTATCACTGAGAAAGAAAGGCTTCAACTTGAACCCAGTAACATTTCCTCCCAACAACAATGTGACTCTGTCCTTGAAAGCCTTGAAGTTGAACATTGTTTTAACTTCTTTGTGTACATAGAAACTTTCTAGCATTTTCTTCCCGAAAAGTCCAGTTTTGTCCATACTAAAGATTTGTTCTGGACAGTAGCCACTTTTCTCAATGATTTTATCAAATTAGTCAAATTTTTCTGCTGCTTCTACCTCACCACTAACACTGATTAGGCAGGCTGAATTTCCAACAAACCCGCTGAAACCATCTATGACTTGTAAAATTTTCCATCAATTCTTTACCTTCATATCCCTTCAAAGTCTTGAATATACTGAATGCCTTGGTTTGAAATACTAAAAAACTCAATAGTATTCTTTTTTGTATCTAGTCATCAAATCAGATCAATTTTTCCGTGTCATGAGTGAGCCTTTTCCGTTACCTAGTAACTATGGTTTAAAACTGTTGATATTTTCGCTGCCTCTTTTATTGTCTTTATCCTCCAGGATTGTTGAAATGGTTGAATACCCCAGATTCAAGTCCTGTGCTACTGCTTTAACTTTTTTTGCCAGCTTCATAGTCGATTACGATCTTCATTTTCATGTCAAGATAACCTTCTTTTGTTCCTTGCTACTTTCTCCTGGTGAATAGACGCTTTTCCGTTTTGATGGTATCTCGTACTAAGGGGTACACAATAGTGCAATACAGAATAAGGTACCCAGATCTAACAACACTACTGCTTATAAAAAAGAAGTACTGTAATGCACATTGTCACACTACAGGTACCCACCTGGGTTGGACATCAGAAAAAACACACTGTACGGTAGTGTTGCAAATATACAGTACTGTCCATACAGTCCTGTAGGCAGTATACTCACCGAGGAATCTGTGGAGTTTTTGCACACAGAATCAAATACTGATATTCCTCATTTTAATGACCTACCTGGTTAACAACTTTTCGGACTTACAACCTGCTGCTCATACTTATGATCTGTCTTTTTTTTGTACAATTCTGTACATCTTATTCATAGAGCTTCAATGTCTTTTTTTGTATGGTACAGTTTATACAGTACTGTAATTTTTGCTGACTACTGTAGTTTTGTTATTATACATTATAGTACTGCATGGTAAAAGTCCAGCAAATAAAAGCAAAGTCATGAAGTTGGAGTTTTCTTTGACCATTTCTTTGTTCTGAATATTGTAATGTACACATTTAGTGACTAATTCATTTAACAACCTAGTCACAGGATCGTAACTCAGTCATTAAACGAGGAGTTTATGATACCGAAGTAAAAGAAGCCACCAAAGGCCTCAGTATCATTCATGTTCCTGCATCATAAGCCTGAATGGAGATCACAAGTCTGAACATCGTACCTTGGTCATTAAGTCTGAACAGTCATTAAAGAGGTAGGTCATTAAGTGAGGAATATCTATATATAAACAGACTGAGGACTGAACCCAGGGCCTTCAAATTGAGCTACATTCTCAGCCCTTTTTTAATTTTTTGTTTTGAGATGGGGTCTTGCTAAATTGCTGAAGCTGAGCTTCAATTTTCAATCCTGCCTCAGCCTCCTAGAGTGCTGGAATCACAGGCTTATGCCACCACACCCAGAAGCATTATTTTTTACTCAAAACAGTTATTAAATCAAAAGTTCAGTGGCTTTTTAGAATGAAGAAGAAACAGTAGTTTCACTGTATCACTAGACCAACTCTGTATTCAGAGAACTCTGAAAGCATTAATAATCCTGGATGATCAAACATTAAGTTATGTTTTTCTCTTACCTCCAGGAATGGTTACTTCATGCCTCTTTTCCACTCATTCACCATCAATAACTGTGATGATGTTCCTCACCCCTAATGAAAATCAAATAGAAAGATACATACCACTTTCTTTCCAGAAGGTTCCCAGAGAGAAACATCTCCCCACGATGTGTTATAAAAGTACTTCTCTCCTGGATCAAAGCCTTTAAGGTCCTTTTAAAAACAGAGGGGAAAAATCAATATACAAATTTAGAACATAAATATTTATTAGAACCTAATGAGATTGACACATAAGAAATCTACATGGACAAAGACATGAAAGTAAAAACATTAGCAAATTTTGACAGAGTGAGTACCCACGAGAGTGTAAGAGCTGAGGAAAAGTTGAAATGACCCAAGTTAAAATTACAGTTTCATAAGAAATAACCAGGTGAAACTTCAAACAAGAAATTATCTACATTTTTGTATATGCAAACTAAGCCCAAATATAGGTAAGGATTCTCAAAACTCAGGTAGCTTTGTGAGTACACACACAGAAACAGCAAAGTGCCTCAAAGTACAAGAGATTTTGAAGCCAGACATGGTGGCACACGCCTGTAATCCCAGCACTTGGGAGGCTGAGGCTGCCCCAAATTTGAGAACAGCCTGGGCTACACAGTGAGTTCAAGACCAGCCTAGACTATACAGCAAGACCCTATCTTAATAAAAAAAAAAAAAAAAACCAAAGAACTTTACAAAAAATTTTATCCTAAACAGTCTGTTTAAAACTGTACCATGGGGGCTGGGGATTTAGCTCAGTGGTTTCACTGCCTGCCTCGAAAGTGCAAGGTCCCGAGTTCAATCCCTGGTAGCCAAAAAAAAACAAACTGTACCTTGCCACTATTTATTTAGTCCATTTGTCTTTAAAAATGAAAGTGTATTTTTATCTTACACTATACCTTTCACAGCAGGATCAACCAAAATCTAGAACATACAGAAGGTTTGATGCTCAGAACAGTCATTTTCCACTCAAAAAGTTACTTCCTCCAAGAAAAAAGACAGAACACATTGTGAGGGAGCTGGGCATAGCGGCATACGCTCATAATCCCAGCAACTCAGGGGGCTGAGGCAGAGGGATCTCAAGTTTGAAGCCAGCCTGGGGCAGACCCTGTCTCAAAATTTAAAATTTAAAGGACTGGGTGGGGATGTAGCTCAGTAGTAAAGAACTTGTCTAGCATGACAGAGGCCCTAGGTTTGATCCTTAGCACAGCCAGAAAAAAAAGAGAAAGGGGTAAGGGAAACCTATCAGTAGCTGTGAAAAAAATGAGCTCAAAAAGGTTGTTTGGGAAACACTGTGTGAAAAAGCCTCCAAGGAATAGGGCAGAATGCTGGAGAGGGGAAAGAGGCACATGAACCAAGAAGACTGGAAAGGTGGGGAAGGGGGGAGCAGGGACCCCATCTAATTGCAGCTGACAGGGCACCAAACGGTGGGGGGAAGGGGTTGGAAGAGATGAAGGAAGGCAAAATATATTCCTCATCTTTTTGTCCTCTACAATAACTTAAGCCTCAAATGCTCAATGCTAGACTCTGGGGACCCAACCTCAGTAAGACAGATTTCAACCTCAGTTTCACAATTAAGAAAGATAATTTAGGAGAAAAAATTTACAAGCAAATACTGGCTTCCATTAGTGGTAAGTGCTATGAAAAGTTATGTCAGAAAGTGTAGCAGCATAAAGTGTAGAGCTGGAGCCCAGCTGGTCTACCGGGTGTGGCCGGCCAGTAAGACAAGGGAGGGAGGGCAGAGTAAAAGAGGGCAGGGGAGGGGAGGGG
>NW_004624806.1:206997-234258 GCF_000247695.1 Heterocephalus glaber
AGGGAGGGGAGGGGAGGGGAGGGGAGGGCAGGGCAGGGCAGGGCAGGGAGGTCCCATGAGAGTGTGCAGCAGAGCATACCAGTACCACGGAGTTTCAAATAAAAGTGTTTCAAAGAGTGAACATCAGTCACTAAAGGAGAAGTTATGTGGGAACCAACTTTACATGTCTCTCTAGAAGTCACACTTTGTTCAGGTGGCTTATGATACTTTTTTTGGGGGGGGGAGTTGGAAAAAAAAATCTACTTTGCCTTCTACGTGTCCCAAAATGTATGGAAAGCACAGATGTACAACACACTTTGCAAAAGCTTCTTATCTTTGTGGCATACTTCATTAATATAAAACTGCTGGGCAGGAGATTTAGCTCAGTGGCAACGTGCCTACCTTGCAAGTGCAAGGTCCTGAGTTCAATCCGCAGTACAGCAAAACAAAACAAAACAAAACAAAACAGAAAAACTGCAAACTATGTCAAGAAGTGGGCACAATGAAGGGACAAGTCATGACCTTTAAAGTACACACAATCCCATGAAGGAGTACCAGACAGCCTATGGCACTAATGTGAGAACCTGGGAAAGGTACAAACACGACAGACAGATGCTCACTCTTGGGCCACAGGTCATGATAAAAGCACCAGGAAGTCTGGGAGTTAGCTCAGTGGTTCCACCGCCAGCCCCGCAAGCACAAGGACCTGAGTTGGATCCCCGGTACCAAAAAAAAAAGCAGGGGAAGGGAGTCAGCAACAGGAAAATAAAGCAATGACAGGAATAGTTCATACAATAAGTAATAACTCTCAATGTGAATGGTCTCAATTCCCCTATCAACGCCACAGACTGGCAGAATGGACAAAGAAAGAAAAGCCAATGATATATGCTATATACAAGAAACCCATTTAATCCAAAAAGAAATTCACAGGGGAAAAAAAAAGAATGAAAAACAATATTCCATGCAATACGAACCCAGAAAAAGGAGTAGCTATCCTAATTTCAGACAAAGTAGACTTCAAGCCAAAACTGATCAGAAGAGACAAAGAAGGTCACTACATATTGGTTAAAGTAATAATCCAACAGGAAGAAATAACAATTATAAACACCAGTGCACCCAACTTCATAAAACAAACACTAATGTACATAAAGGATAAGATAATAAACACCAACACAATTATAGGAGGGACCTCAATACCCTACTGTTACAAATAGACCAACTACACAAAAAATCAACAAGGAAATACTGGAGTTGAACCAAATCTTGGAGTAAATGTACTTAATAGATATCTACATAGTGTTTCACCCAACACCACCAGAATACACATTAATGAATTAAAACAGAAACAATCTGCTGGAAGATAAAATAGGTAAAACTCTTGAAAAATATGCACAGGCAAAGACTTTCTGAATTCCAAACTGCACAAGAGATAACAACAAGAATCAACAAAGGGGGTCATAAAATTAAAAAGCTTCTACAAAGCAAAGAAAATGACCAACAGAATGAATCAGACAACCCACAGAATATGAAAACAATTTGCCAGCTATTCCTCAAACTGGGGCCTAATATCTAGAATATGTAAAGGACTCAAAAAAATTAGACCCTCTCCCAAAATAAAAGACCCAATCAAAAAGGGCAACTGAAATGAACAGATAATTCTCAGAATAAGAAGTACATATGGTCAATAAATACATGAAAAAATGTTCAGTATCTCTGGCCATTAAAGAAGTGTGAATTAAAACAACACTGAGATTCCATCTTACTCCAGAAATAATGGCTACCATCAAGAACTCAACTAATAACAAATGCTGGAAAGGCTCCAGGGAAAAAAGAATCCTTCTATATTGTCAGTAGGAATGTAAACTAGCACAACTATTACAGAAATCAGTATACAAACTACTCAAAAAATTAAAACCCATGTTTATAGAAGCACAATTCATAATAGCTACATCTTAGAAGTGGTCAATATGTCCACTGATGAATGGATAAAGAAAATATGGTATTTAGGGCCGGGGATTTAGCTCAGTGGTTTCACCACCTGCTGTGCAAGCACAAGAACCCGAGTTCGATCCCTGATACCAAAAAAAAAAAAGAAAAAGAAAATGGTATTTAAACACAATGGAGTACTACTCTGCCATAAAGAAGGATAGGTTTGGGTTATTTGGAGAACAATGGATACACCTTGAGACCATAATGTTAAGTGAAATAAATTAGACACACAAGTTTAAGTATCATTTGATTTCTCTTTTATGAGAAACCTAAAATATAAATAAAGAGCAAAATAAAAGAGATACTAGGAAATAGGGACATAAATCTTTTGCAAATCAAAACGGGACCAAGAGACAAAAGCAGTGAAAGGGGGATGGGTTAAAAAAATTCAAATGTGTCATGCACATGTATGAACTTCTCATAAGTAATATATATATAATCATTGTGTATTACAACATGTACTACTAAAAAATAAAAATTGAAAAAAATAAAAAATAAAAGTATATCATTAATAATAAAATACTTTAAACATTTTTAAAATGTGTTTTCCTCTTGGGATTCTTCTGAAGTTGAGGCAAGGGAAGAGTCTGCTTCTTTGGTTTTTATCTTAAAGTTTGAGTTTTGAGATGGTCTCTTATCATGTTTTCTCATTATTTAATAAGCTGAAATATTTTTAAAACCCATCATAGAATATATAATCAAATATTTATTTTACATTTTAAAAATTTACCCCCGCCAAAATCTGTCATTAAATAGATCTTTTTATACTTAAAAAAAGATAAACCCAATTTAAAAACAAGCGAAACATTTGAATATATATTTCTTCAAAGATATATAAATGGCCAGAAGGCACATGAAAAAATGCTATGTATCACCTGTCTTTAAGAATATACAATTCAAAATCACTATCAGATACCACTTCACACCTGCACGGATAACAAAAAGGAAGGGGAAAAGAGAAAAAAAGGAAAAGAAGACAGTTAAAAAGAAAGAAGGGAGGAAGCTTAAGAATGGAAATAAATAACAAGGGTTGAGTATGATATGGATAAACTGGAATTCTTGCACATCGCTGACAGGAATGTAAAATGGTACACCTTCACACAGAAAAGTACAGCTGTTTCTAAAAAAAAAGCTAAACAGGATTACTGTCTGAGCCAACATTCTACTCCTAAGTATACACTCTAAATAACTGAAAACAGAGACTTAAAAAAATATCTGAACACAAAAGTACACAGCCAAAAGGAAGAATTAATCCAAATGCCCAACAACAGTTGAAATGGTATCATGATGTGGTATAATCAGACAATGGAGCATTATTGAGCCATAACAAAGGTTTTGATACTTAACTACACCATAGATGAAGCTTAAAAACATTATGCTAAGTGATAGAAGCCAGACACAAAAGGATCAATATATTATGATTCTACTTTATACAGAGTATCGCTGGTAGGCAAATCCTGAGACAGGTATATCAGAAGTTACCTAGAACTAGGCCGGCAGGGAGATGGGAACTTAGTGCTTAATGGTTACAGTTTCTACTTGAGATAACAATAACTTGTAGAAATAGACAATGGTGATGGCTCTAAAACACTGTGAATATAATTAATGCTACTAAATTTTAAACTTAAAATGGCTAAAATAAAAGCCAGGTGCAGTGGTGCATGTCCGTAGTCCCAGATATTCAGGAAGCTGAGGCAAGAGGAACACTTAAGCCTAGGAGCTTGAGGCCAGCTTAGGCAACATAGCAAGAGCCCATCTCAAAAGACAGAGAGAGGGAAGGCAGGAGGTAGGTTGGTTCGTTAAAATGGCAAATTTTGTTATATATTGTATTTGGCTTCATTGGCAAGGGACCAATGCTGACACCCAGGGCTTATAATGTAAATGCTGGGGTTAATGCTCGCTCAGTCATTACCATCTTGAAATTCTGAATAAATTTAGCTCTCCATTTCTAGCTCATGTAAGTGGAGTCTGATGGAGCATGGGGCGTGTGCCACAAGCTTGGACCCTCAGCATGCATGGTCCCTCATCCAACCCTCCCAGACACCATTCTGATTCTGCTCTCTCCCTCTCCCTATCCCTCTCAGTTTCCCCTCTAGTCCTTACCCTGCCACCAACCCCTTACTTTCATTTTCCACCCAGGATAGTGACCAAGTTGACAGCAGGTCAGATTCCACACTGCCCTATGTACTAATCTGGCTCAGATAGGGGGATGGACAGATAAATAAACAGGTGACAACCCAAAGGTGGGACAAGGTGGCAACCATCCCTGTCCTGCGTTGGCAGCACGGTGTGTTGGCTGACAACTCAAAAGGGGCCTCAGGCCCACCCCAGATCTAGGTACCAAGTGCCATGGAAGCTAATCAATGCCCAACATGTTCATTTTGCATAGTTCCCTACAAACTGTGCAGGCAGCCAGCCTTAGTTTTAACTGTTTAAATAATTTTTGTTAGCTGGTTTGTTTTGGTGGTATTGGATATGAAACCCAGAGCACTGAGCTACATCTCCAGGCCTTTTTATTTTTTTTACTTTGAGATAAGAGTCTTGCTAACTTACTAAACTGGCCTCAAACTTGCTGGTATTATAGGTCTGTGCCACCATACCCAGCTGTTAATTTTAACTTCATGAGATTCTATACTATAGCAAGGTTTAGATCTACTTTAAGGCTCACTTCTCAGCCAGCTGTTGACAAGAACCCCAGAGCCTCCTATCTAAAGTTTAATTCTTGCTATGAGAGTGTAGTCACATATGCTGTGGAAATCGGATGAGAAGGCAGAGTAACATCTCACTGTAAAATCTGAAATGCAGAGTCACTTTAAGGGCAATGAATAAGTACTCTCTTATTTCAGAAGGTCTCAGCAACTTTTCTGTAAGTTCCCCATGGTACAAGCCAGTCAGTAAACTGCTAAGGTACATTAAGGACACATAAGTTAGACCTGATAAAAGTTCATAATACAAGGTTCTGAGAGAAGGAAAAGAAAAAGCAAGTACAACTGTCTTCTTACACAGTAAACCCCGTTTACTAAAAAAAAAACGTAAATATATCCTATTTTTAAAAAATCTATAGATACATCACATGTTAATAATGGGTATTCTGAAGTAATGGTTTATTAAGTTTATTTTCACGTTTGTGTCTGTTTTCTCACTTATAATGCAGTTTTACAATGCTTAAATTTTCAAAAGTTTTCATGAGGCAAAACTACAAATTAGTAAAAGTATGCCCCCCAAAATGAGTCATATTTAACCCAATAGTTAATGTCTTTAAGGGACTGAAATTTCTCAATTTTCCCCCCTGAAGTGTGTCAGTACTTCTGTCAGTGAACCGCCTGAACATACTCAGATGAATGAGCAGCCTCAGGGTTACAAAGGATCTAATGTTAACAAGTATGTTCAGTTCCAGTCAAGTCAAAAACTGAGCACTTGAGAATGAAAAACTCTTACTGACATATTACCTAAAACTGATATTTTATATAAAACAAGGGCTAGGTGTGTAGCATAGTGGCATGCTTGCCTAGCATGACTGGGGCCCTGGGTTGAATCATTAGCACTACAAAAGGGGACTGAGGGGATGAAACCAATCACAGAATAGAATTCTACTTTTAACAACTGATTCACATTAAATGAAGGCTAAAGAAGCATGACAAGCAAATCCAATACCTAACTCTAGACTGAATCCCTTATTAAAGGGGAATACAATGCTGGTCGTGATGAGATAAAAATATGCTATTGGTGGTATATTCATGTAAGCTGATAAACTGTAGCTTTAAAAAAACTATACATACCCTTAGAAAATATACACTACTGGGCTGGGGATTTAGTTCAGTGGTGCCACTGCCTGTCTCATAAGCAGAAGGACCTGAGTTCGATCCCTGGTACCAAAATACATATATACATACACACACACACACACATACACACACTGTTATTTAGGTAAAAAAAACCATAAGGTATACAACTTACTTTGTAATAAACACACACAGAGTTCACAGCAAGGGGAAATATCAAAGCAAACAGGATAACACAGTCACAGCCATGAATCTGGGTAAAGAGTAATGAATGTCCTTCATACTGTTTTTATTCTTGAAACTTTTCTGTAAATTTCAGTTATAACTTCCAAACAGAGCATTTCAAACAACTGAAGTCACTCACCCTGGTCTGACAGATGTTAATCAACCAGGTCATGGCTCTAAATTCGTATTCCTGGAACAACCTCTCCAATTTTTCCCACTGGAGAATACCACCTATTTACAAAACAGACTTTAAACATAAATGTTCATCTCTCAACTCCTCCAGAAATGCCACAGCAGCTTTCCCACTAAACGTGATCTTTCAGCCTCCTCTGCAATGACTGTCCCACATTTGTCTCAGCTTCTGCAGACAATCATCACCCTAACAGGGACAAGAATCCAGGCATCAATTCTCCATGTTCCTTCTCTGAGATTATGAGGACACTGATGCCTTAGGGTTAATTCATTTGTCCAAGGTCACATCACTAGGTAAGGTCTAGGGTTAAAACAAAAAGCCTCTGTGTAACCCGCTAGTGATCAAAAGAATATGCTCAATCTAATTCTAGGAAGACGATACCACATCTACAGAGTCCACTTCTAGATCATCCCCTACTGAGGCAAGCACAGTTCTAGACTCCCCTATTGAGGCAAGCACAGTTCTAGAAGCTACCTACATATCACTACTTAAAACTTCCATAGCCTATACACACCTGTGTTCTCAGATGCTCAAGTCCACGTTCTCTACATCCCTCAATCAAACTACTCTGTCCTTGATGGACTTATACCCACCCTCAACCCACTCAGCATATTTCCTATTCTCAATCTTGTCTCCAAATAATTACCCTGCTATCTTTCCACATCCATTATCTCCAAAAGTTTTCTTCTTTTTGGACTATTCCTGAACAACAGGCTCTAATCAAAACTTCCACTTTCAGGATCCCTCCTGTCTTTATACTTCCCAAGTGAAGTTTCAGTCATGCTTTGTTATTTAAAATGTTTCTCTAACTTGTGTGACCACTGTGGAAATCAGTATGGAGATACCTCAAAGAACTAGGACTGGAGGTCCCATTTGACCCAGCTATTCCCCTGCTAGGGATCTTCCCCAAAGAATTAAAAGAATCATACCACAGTGATATATGTGCACCCATGTTCACAGCAGCACAGTTTGTGATAGCTAAAACTTGGAAACTGCCCAAATGCCCATCAACTGGAGACTGGATAAAGAAGATGTGGTTTTTTTATAAAATGGAGTACTACTCAGCCATAAAGAACAAAACACTAGAGTCATTTATAGCTAAATGGATGCATATCGAGGCCATACTCTTAAGTGAAATAAATAGGACACACATGTGTAAATACCAAATAGTTTCACTAGTGTGAGAAACTGATAGTGTACACAAGGGTTAAAATGATTAAAATGAATAACTGATAATTCAAAATAGGAAAAAAGGTCCAAAGACGAAGGGGTGAAGGGAGGGGAAGGGGACAGGAAAAGAGGGAAAGGAAAAACCATGAGAAAAGAAAAAAAGTGGAAATGATGTCTATGTAAATAGGGAAGGGTGGAGGGGGTGAAGGGCGCACAGGGAATGGGCAAAAAATAAGAACCAAGATACATCATGTACAGGTACAAACACCCAATGATAAATGTAAACGAATTGTATACCTAAAATGTACCAATAAAAAAACTTAGAAAAAAAATAAAATGTTTCTCTACTTGAATTTCATTTTTATTCATTCACAGAAAAAAATATCTGTGAAGCATCCAGGTGTCAAAATCTACTCTGACTGCAAGCAAAACAGTGGATAACAAGACAATGAGGTCTTTGCCCCCCTCCCTACATTCAAACAGAGGAGGCAGATAACCAACAAATAATATCAGGTAGTATAAATGCTCTGAAAAAAGCAAAGGAAGGTACAAGAGCAAAGAGTACAAAGGAAAAGGCAGCATGTTACAATGAAGATCTCCCACTCTTCAGAAATGAATAGTATTTGGGCCAGGGATGTAGCTCAGTGGCACCACACCTGCCTCACAAGCGCAAGGTCCTGAGTTCAATCCCTGGTACCAAAAGTAAAAATAAAAAAAGAAATTAATAGTATTTATCTACCTGAGAGCAAAGATTAATAACTCTGGCCATTGATAGGAACCTTGGTAATCAGTCTTTCAATATGTAACTGCCTTTTTTTTGGGTACCAGGGATCGAACTCAGGACCTTGCGCTTACAAGGCAGGCACGGTGCCTCTGAGCTAAATCCCTGGCGCCCTAACTGCCTTTTTGTAAGTAAAAATCTAGTTAAAAGTCTAAAATCTGGGCCAGGGAACTAAGACGGTTTCGCCATCTGCTGCACAAGTGCAAGGACCCGAGTTCAATCCCCGGTACCAAAAAAAAAGTCTAAAATCTGAAGATTAAGAAACTGAGCTCTTCCTAAATATTCTGAACCAAATTCCTTACCAGCTTTAAAACTTCAAAGCAAATACTGTTCCTATTTCTATAGGCACAAATAAAACACACATCAAATTATCAATGGCTTAAACACAGACACTAATGCTTATTTAACATTTTTAAACTATTTGCCAATGACATATTTTCAATGTTATATGGATGAAATTATAAGAAAAAAATCAAGTGTGTGACTGTGACTTTAATTTTCAAACTTTTGTAAGACTACATACATAAGTTTATAAATCAATAGAAAAAAAACTATCATATTACATGTGAATGGCTATTTATTGATCACTCAAGCAATACTGGGACATTAAGTTGCAGTCTTCTTTTGCAGTATAACAATAAATTCAACACACTGCCCTCAAACATCAAAAGCAAATACTGTATTTTTATAATTAATGACCATAAAAATTGTCTCCTAAAAGTAGTTTTAAAAACTTGAACAACTTAAATAGTTCATCATTAGAAGGGCATAAATAAGTGTTGAAGATGCTTTCACACAGCCATCTAAAGTATTAGCAAATTCTACTTTGTTTTTTTGGTACCAGGAATCAAACTCAGGACCTTGTGCTTGCCAGGCAGGCACTGAGCTAAATCCCCAGCCCTAGCAATTCCTATTTTGAGAAATCTTATCCATTCTTTAAAAACTTTTCAAACCTCACTCCACAAGCCCAAACTAGCATTTCTATTATCACTTTCTTAATCTGTTATTTATACCCTCTTACCTTCAGAAACTCCTGGCAGCTGTCAAGTCCAATACTCATAAGAATGCCTTTCACCCTTTTCCGCACTTTTCTGATGTTGTCAAGATTTTCCACAGGAATTTGAAACATTTTTGAAATTTTCCTTAAAAGGAAAAAAACCAAAACTTTAACATAAATATATATACGTATACAAAAATGTACTTTTTAAACAAGGCTGGAAAACAGTAGGAGTATAACTTCCAACAAAAGTGCTAGGAAAGAATAACCACATTCAAAAGAATGAAGCTGGACTCCTTCCTTACACCATACACCAAGCTCAAAGTAGGTTACACATGGAGGAGCTAAATTTTAAAAACCCTAACAAGAAAATGTAGCCATAAATCTCCATGGCCTTAGATTCAGCAACAGATTCTTAGATATGACACCAAAAAGCACCAACAATAAAAGAAAAACAATAAATTATTGGACTTCATCAAAATTTAAAACTATTAAAGCATTAAGCTTCCAAAGTCACCACCACAAACGCAAAACTTCCACAAAATAGGAAAAACGTATTTCCAAATCATATTCCTGATAAGCAACTTATATCCAGAATACATGAAGAAATTTTTAAAAATTTTTTAAAAGAACCCAATTTTTTTTCATTAAATTTATTGGTACCTTTTAGGTATACAACACAGTTACATTCATCACTGGGATCTTGTACCTTTACATGATGTATCTTGGTTCTTATTTTTTCCCCATTCCCCTGCCCTTCCTTCACCCCCTCCACCCTTCCTTATTTACAAAGACTTTGTTTCCATTATTTTCCTTTTTTCGTATTTTTTCTTTTCCCTGCTTTTCTTTACAATGGGTAAAGGATCTGAACACTTTTCCCAAGTAGATACACAAATGGCCATTAAGAACATAAAAGATGCTCAGTATCAATAAACTCAAAACCACAAGGAGATAGTGCCTCACATCTACAAGGATGACTATAATTTTTTAAAGCTGGGGAGGGGTTGACATGTACAGACAAGAATACAGAAAAACAAAAACTCATACATTGCCAGTAGTAAGGTAAATAATGCAGCCAAGCTGGAAAACCATCTGATAATCCCTCAAAAGACCAAGCATATAGGTACCATTTTAACCAGCAATTCCGTCCAAAATAAATGAAAAATGTATCCACACAAAAACTTGAGCAAGGCTGTTTAGGGCAGCATTACTCACTATACTCAAAAAAGTATGTAAACAAATGTCCATCAAGTGATCAGACAAATAAAATCTGATTATTATCCGGGCCAGGATTTAGCTCAGTGGCACTGCACCTGCCTCGCAGGTGCAAGGTCCTGAGTTCGATCACCGGTACCAAAAAAATAAAAATAAATCTGTTATTATCCATATTTTGAGCCATAAAAAGAAATGAGGCAATGGTATATGTTATTATGTGGATGACCCTTGAAAACATTCTGTTCAAAGAGGCTAGACACAAAAACCTATCTGTTGTATGATTCCATGCATATAAAGTGTACAGAACAAATACATCTACAGACAGAAAGTACACCGGTGGTTGCCTGGGACCAGAGAGAACTGGGGCGGGAAAAGGGTTTCTTTCTGAAACAGAGACAATGTTTAAAAATCAACTATAGTGACATTTGCACAAGTATGTGACTATGCTAATAGCCATTAAACTGTATGTTATAAATGGATGAATCTTATGTTATATAAATTATATCTCAGTAAAGCTATTTTTAATACAGCTACAAAGGAATAAAATAAAAATAAACCATGTGGTACTTGACCAGATTAGGAGACACTGACATGATGTGATCACTTGTAATATACAGATACAAAAATCTCCGAATGTGGTGGTGCATGCTTGTAATCCCATCATTCTGGGAGGCTGAGGCAGGAAGATGGCAAGCTCAAGCCCAACCTGGGCAACTTCGGGACTTGGCAAGACCCTATTCCAAAATAAAAAATTTTAGCATATGTGCTACCGAAGAAAGCACTAAAATAAAAAATTCTAAAAGGGCCAAGGGATGAGGATGTATGTAGCTCAGTGTGAATGCCCTGGGTTCAATTCCCAGTACTACCACCACCCCAAAAAAAGCATTGTAAGAAGTGTGTGTATACACAGCCAGGAGACAGCCTAAAAGCAGTTACACATCCGTAGCAGGTGGCACACACATAGTGCCCCCATCTCAATTTCTAAATACTACTTTCTATTAAAAAAAACTTGGGCTGGGGATTAACTCAGTGGTTCTGCCACCTGCCTCGCAAGCGAAAGGATCTGAGTTTGATCCCTGGTACCAAAAAAAAAAAATGATAGATTTAAAAAGAACTTGGGCTGAGCCGGGCGTGGTGATACACACCTGAAATCCCAGCACTCAGGAGACTGAGGCAGGAGGATTCTCCCGAGTTTGAGGCCAGCCTGGACTATACAGCGAGTTCAAGGCCAGCCTGAATTACATAGTGAGACCCTCTCTCAAAAAAAATAAATTCTCAAAAAAAACTTGGGCTGTAACACAATAAAAGCAAGATGGGCTTTTATGCCAGGAAGTAAGACGGTTGCTCAGAAAATGATGAGACGTGTCAAAAGGACAAAAGTAATCAGCTTGGAGGCTCCCATAAGGCCAAAGCCAGAGCAATCTGGGCACCTCTGAAATATGGCCAGTAATCTGTAGCATACGCAGTTCCCCAAAGACACACATAAGTGTCCCCTATCACTCGTGCTCTTCTTACAACAGGAACCTGATATTCCTCCCAGAAAAAAAAAATCTAAACTCCCTCCGCCCCTCGAATGCCGAACAGAACTTTATAGCTGCCTAACCAATAGTGTCAAGGGAAAATACCACACATCTCAGGAAGGCCAGACTTGGAATCTAGAGACCATATTTCTAAGAAAGCATATGAACAAAACAGAGATCACTGGAGGGGTTCCACATCACCCTCAGCACAGAGTGAAGACATCCTGAGAGGTTTCTGGTCCAGCTGCCAAGTCACTGTTAGCTGCCAGTCTCTCCACAATGCAGAAAGATAAGCCATCTCCCAGTTCCCTATCTGAATTCCTGACCCACAGAACTAATGAACCTTTTGAATAAAATATTCTAGTCTAAGTTTTGGGGTGGTTTATATTCAGCAATAGTTCAGTGAAATGCAGTCCACTAAAATATAAGTTCAAGTCTACACTGATATAAACTGAAAGTGTGATGAAGAAAAGGATATACTTAATGACTAAGGGAAAAGACCAAGTCTGGCAGACAAGCCTAAATTAAGAAACATTGTACAGGGGCTGGGGATTTAGCTCAGTGGTTCCGCCGCCTGCCTCACAAGCACAAGATTTGATCCCCAGTACCAAAAAAAAAAAGAAAGAAACATTGTACAAAGTAGCTAGCCCATAATATTCAGAAATGTCAAGATCACATATAGTAAATAATTCATAAAAGCCAAATCTCAGAAACATGGACACAATCCAAATGTCCATAAAACGGATAAACAAATGTGGTATATCTATACAATGGAATATTATTTGGCAGTAAACAGTAACAAAGTGGTAATGTATGCACCTAATCTTAAAACATAATGCAGAGTGAAAGAATCTAGTACAAGAGTTCCCATAGTTTTAATTACATAAAATGTTCAGAAGAATATCTATAGATAAAGAGACAGATTAGTAGTTGACAGGCAAGAACAGATAAGCAAATGGACAGGCCTTTGGGGAGCTGGAGATATTCTTAGAATATGGTGAGCACTGCACAACTCTGTAACAAAAATCAATGAATTATACACTTTTAAAAATGTAACACGGGCCGGGGATTTAGCTTAGTGGTTCTGCCTCCTGCCTCGCAACCGCAAGGACCGGAGTTCAATCACTGGTACCAAAAAAACAAAAAACATATATATATATATATATATATTTTTTTAGGGATTTAGCTCAGTGGTGCCGCTGCCTGCCTCACAAGTACAAGGTCCTGAGTTCAATCCCCAGTACCCCCAAAAATATATATATATCACGGGGCTTAAGATGTAGCTCAAGTGGTACACTGCTCACCTCACATGCATGGGCTGCTGAGTTCAATCTCAGCACCACCAAAAACAAACCAAAAAACCCACACACACCCCTTAGAGGAAGAACTAAGGAATTATTGCAGATTGAAGGAAAATAAAGATAACTAAACAATAAAATTTAAAGATTTTAAAACAATATAGTATAGGGCCGGGGATTTAGCTCAGTGATTCTGGTGCTTGCCTCACAAGCACAAGGTCCCGAATTCAATCCCTGGTAACCCCCCCCAAAAAATATATAGTATAACAACAACAACAACAAAAAGATAACACAACATGCAATTCTAAACTAGATCATTTTCCTACAAATGACGTTATTAGAAAGACTGACAGCCAGGTGGGTGGTAAACACCTATTCCAAGTGTGAGCCCACCCGGGGCAATTTAGCAATTCACTGAGATCCTCTCAAAATAAAAATGGGCTGGGGATGAAGCTCAGTGCAAAGGCCCTGGGTTCAATTCCCAATACAGGAAGAAGGCAGAGAGGGAGAAAAAGAGGGAGGGGAATAAGGGAAGGGAGGGGAGAGAAAGAGAAAAGAAAAAGAAAGGAAAGAAACAGAGAGAAAGGAGAAAGGTAAAATTTCAAAGGGGTCTGAGATTAGGTGGTATAGTGATTTGCTGATCTTGATGGCTCTGTTATGGATATATAGGAGAACGTTCTTGTCTGTAGAAAACACAACATTTTGAGTGATATGAGGCCTTGTTTAGCAACTTACTCTCTAACCATTCAGGGAAAGAAAAGTTCTTTGTACTATATTTGTGACTTTTCCATAAACCTACAACTATTTCAAAACAAATTTTCTTATTTTGCATAAACTATAAAAGCTAAAAAAATCTGCTAGTCAAATTCAAGTGGTAAACATTTTGGTTACTATACCAAAATAACTTATTTCATTGATAACCAACAGTAGTAAGAGTAGGTAAAAATTCACAATTTCTATACATTAAGAGGACAATCTGGCAGAATCTCCCAACCTTTAGGAAGGAATTCTGGGTCACCAATTTCCTTCCTAACATTTGCAGCCCCACTGAAGAACACGCCCCCCCCCCCCCCCCACCCCCCCCCCCCCCCCCGCATTTAGCCCAGTCACTAGCGCATAATTCCTTCCCTATACCCCCCTTCACTCTGTTCCAAGCACCTATTTAGCTATTTCCCCTACTGGACTTCACTCCTTTAGGGTGGGAATCATATTAGAATACACAGCAAATGTTCACTAAATGAATAAGATATAAAACAGGCTCAGAACTATAGGTATGTAAAGCATACAATGTTTTGGAAGGTCAAAAGAGAGAAAGGCTGTATGTAGGGCTGGAGCCCAACACATTCCATGCAAACAGATCACATCAAAAATTCACCGACGTCCAAAAAAAAAAAAAAAAACTCACTGATGTAAAGGAGGGAATTTCTGAATATATTTAGAAAATGTTAAGTAAAACTAAAAGGTAGGCTGGAATTAAATAGGATGGAGGGGAGGCAGAGAGAATTAACATAGGAGGGATGAATTTTTGAGTAAGAACACTGTTCTGAGCCAATCTAGAGTAGGTTTTAGTTTCTCTTCAGACAAGTTAACCTAGATGGAAAGTGTATCTTAGAGCTTTAAGGATCCATTAGCATTGTAGAAGTAGGAACATAAAAGTCAAAGGAAATGAAGTAAAACCTATTAACATTAAAAAAATAATAGTCACTGAACTGGGTTTCAGCCTTCCCAAGGATATACTCTAACAGAAAAGCCTCATGATCATGAACCTTACAACCTGTTTCAAAAATTCTTGCACAAGGTCACATTAGAGCCGAGACTGGCTGCTTTGGCCAAAACAAGGTACAAGAAAAATTTGGTCAGATGTCCACTCACTCTATCATTCTTGCTTCTACTTCCTCCTTCAAGCTCCATTACCTTCTATATTCTGGGGTTCCTTTTTCCAAAAGCTGGCTGTTAAACTAGATTATCCAAAGTAAGGATCCTCATCCACCCATCTCAGAGAAGCTAAATTTACTGCTTGGAGGAAAGTCTCAACTCACAGCAAGAGGTTCTCTGGTTACAAGGTCTAAGAAGCAGAGACCATGAGCACTGGTGCACTTTGAGAACCAAGAGTGTTTAGGGACTGTGATTTTCAGAAATGAGGTGTCAGCAATCTAGCAAGCTTCAAACAGATTCTGTAGTTACTTGTTCACAGCTTGGAACTAGAGCTAAGGAACTGTGCATCTTTGCTCTTTCTTGAAGTTGACTCCCAAATGTAGTATCCCCACACCCTTATCATTGTTATTCCACCAAAAATAAGCATGGAAATCTTTCATTTAAAAAAAGGGATAGCCCCTTTTTAGCAGTTCAGTATCTGCTTTAAGAAAATCTAGTGAGGAGAGCAGTAAGACAAAACATAGGTAATGACAGAAGATTCACAATCTCCAAGCGATCCTTTCAAGGAACACTCATGCACCCTTACTGTTACTACCTCTTTGTTTTGATTCTTTCTAAGACACAAGATTCCCTACAAAATGCCCAGTGGACTGACTAGGTAAGAAATGGCATGCTGTTTTCAGTTTGTTTTCTCTGCACATGTGTTCAGTGAGACCTATATTTCACCACTATGAAATAAATGTTAATGTTAATGTTAATTTTAATGCAGCCAGCCCCACCTCCCTGTCTCTGTGCCTCAGTTCCAGGTAGAAACTGAACCACCACAAAATTCCGCTGATGTACACAAAACACAACCCCCAAGGAGGTATTCAGAGTTTCTTTCGTTGTTTTGGTATCCTAACTAATTAAAGATACTGCATTATGCAGGTCTCACTCGGCAGTTCAAGTTGTCCTTGAACTCACTATATAGCCCAAGCTAGCCTCGAACTCATGGCAATCCTGTCTCAGCCTCCTGAGTACTGGGATTACAGGCATGCACCACCAGGTTCTAGAGCTACCTCAGCAGAACTGTCCCCTAACTTCTTAGCTCTGTAATCTTAGGCAAATTACTTAATCTGAATCTCAGTTGCCTCATTTGTAAAATCAAGAGCACAACCTACTTCATGGGCTGCTGTGAGGATTAAGGTACTATGTATCTAACACCAAAAAACTAAATGCAATGTCCCAATTAATAGGATATGAGGATTCCTTTTAAAGCAACTAAGAATACAGAATATTTGCGCCATATATGAAAGCAAGATTCAGGTCTGGGTTCCAATCACCAGATCTCTTCCTAATCATGTGACCTTCATCCACCTGCATCCTCTTATGTATCACACTGTTCTAATAGGTCTTTAACAGCCAGTGCGTGTAGGGGAGAGTAGAATGCTAGAGATTTACCTCCTCAAAGTGTCAGCAATCATACTTCCAGTTTTGTTCAAATTTAAAAGGTATCCCAAAACTTTCAGGATCTCTTCAGTTACAATTCTTGCCATAACTGTCATCATGCCCCATAACCAATGTTTCATTCCTATAAGAGATGTCTTCATCCAGCCCTCACCTTCCTCCCAGCTCTCAAGAATGAACTTCTTTCCTCCTTACTCCTTCCTGCTTATCCTTTCTAACCAAAGGTCTGCCAAGTCTGTGCTTAAGGACCACTGGCTCACTGATGTGTTCACAGATCCCATCTCTACCAAAAATATTTAAAAACCAGTAATGTGGCTAGCTCCCCACTAGTATCTCCGGGTAAGGTGACATATTTGACATGACTTCCAACTCAAGCTGAATACATGACTTTCACAACTCCTATTTTTTACACACTGTCCTCTTACCAGACTCAAAGCCCCCTTTGATGAATTGTGTGTGCACCTCCAACAACCTTCATATCTCTACGAACCAGCGCTGTACTCGGCGTGCATGCTTCCCCCACCCTCCCCAAACAGCTGGGTTTCCTCACCAGCTCCACAAGCAGAAACCGCCCATTCTATTTACATATAATGAGTTTTAACAGCGCTCGGTAAATCCTCCACTCAGATTCAAAAGAAGACACTTAAAATAGTTACGTGTTACTCTGAAACCATCAATAACTCAGTTCCAATTTCTGCTGTCCCTAGGCCAAATGTTTGTAGAAATTTCGTAAACGGCATATATTGGAAGGCAGTCAGCAATGGCGGATCCAAACTTCAATTTTAAAGTCATCAGCCTGTGCTTATCAACCTTCAACATTCAGATCAATATCCACGGTGAAGTGACAGAGATTTGCCCTCAGCTGTTCCGCAGACCTTTCCTTCGAGGAAAACGGCGCTTCAGGTGTGGCGGGCAATCCTGCCCGCATCCCCTCACCCGAGGACCCAGAGGACCGCCCGCCAAGGAGCCGCTTCAAGGTGGCCCCGGGTATCTGACAGAGTGACCAGCCCGCCAGCGCCGTCGTGCCCGCATCTCCCCACCTTCGCCCTCCCGCGTTCTCCTCTCTAATGTCCTCTCCCAACCAACCCCGTCTCCGCTCTCCAGCCTCCTTCCTCCGTCCTCCACGTCCCCTTAGCCCTGTCCCCTTTTCACACATTCCCCGGACCCCGCCCCACCCCCTCCCCCGGGGCGGCCCCGCTCCCACGTGACCGGCGGGAGGGGCAAGCGGGGCGTCGGGGCCGCGAGCAGCGCTCTGCGAACGTCCCGGATTCCTAAGGCTCCACGGCGGGGCGGCCGGCCGGCGGGGAGGATGGCAGGGTGGACGCAGGGCGGACCGCGGTGGAGAAGGTGGGGCGGACTGCAGGGTGGACGGCGGGGCTGGCCGCAGCGCGGGCCACAAGGGGACCGGGGGGGGGGGGGGCGTCGCCGCGAGGACCGGGCCGGGCTATACCTACCGCTGGGCGCGAGAAGCGCCGCGTCCCGCAGCCGCTCGCAGCGCCGCTGCGTCGTCCGCTCTGCGCGGCGGGACCCCCGCCCCGCGCCCCGCGCCCCGTCCCCGTCCCTCCTCCCGCGCGCCAGAAAGGGAAGATGGCGCTCAGCTGGCTCAGGAAGTGACGTCCCCTCATTTGCATGCCGGCGCAACCAGCCAATGAGCGCAGTGTGTGCTTAGGGGCCCCTAGTCGCTTCCCACGGGCCCCTTTGGGTCCCTGGACCCCCTCAGAGTCAAGGCTCTGGAAGGGGGTGGGGCCTGCTGGAGCCCCCTCCCCTGGGCCCTCCTGGCCCAGTGGACAGTCCTGCTAACCTCTTACCTCTAGGCAGGCTCCCGAGAGAGTTTTGGTTGGTGATGACGTCACTAAAGGGGTGGGAAGAATGCATCGTCGACCATATGACCAGTCACGTGTGTTCGCCAGGCTTTACTTCATTTGCATGGGATGGGGTGGAGCTAGTGGCAGTTCCAGGAGTGTGGCCCCGCCCACACCTCAGAGCCAATGGAAAGCCAACTCTGAGAATATGGCTTTCCTATTGGAGAATAGGACTTTGGCTCTCAGAATTTGGACTAATATGCACATGATGAACGTATCTTGGTGAACCAACAGGGTAGGGTCTTTCTAACGTCATCATTCTTTCCCTAAGAAAATTTGTGTAATACTTTTTCTTGAGAATTCTGATTTTTAAGTAACGTCTACATGTGTAGGAAGGGGATTAATGGCATGTATTTGCATAAACTCTTAAATGACCTAAAAGTTCACTTTTGCCCAGATTTTTGAGAAGTTGTGTAGCAGGAAGAGCTTTCAAAGTGGTTGTGGATCTCCACTCATTGTATCACCATGCCCTTCTCATGGAGTGCCCCTCATGTGTGGAAGGGGCTGGAGTCCAGTGCAGATCGGAGATGGACCTCAGTAAGCCTATGGTTTAATGAGGGGGAAAATTCAAAAACCTACATTTAAACTGTTTCAGTCCCATTTTTATCAGGCCTCTGTTCTATCCTGGGCCCCTTAATGGCTCTTCCACAGCTGTCCCAGTTAAGCAGTTCCTGGACAGCCCCTGCCCTGCCCCACTATTCTGTCACAAAAAGCCAATTCTTCCAGAAAACCAAACCTAGACTTGCCTCTTGACCTCCCAGGACTACATGCACACCCATCTCCTCACCAGCAGTCAGCTTCATGTCTAAGCTCACAGGACTGTCTATCCAGGCTGATGCTTAGCCCCTGTCCTGTCCAGAACCTCTTTGTGTGTCATCCGTTCTCCTAAATTGCATCTTTTTTCTCTGCGGGTGCCTTCTGCTCAGTGTATCCCAATAACTAAAAACATAATACACAATATATTACACATCAATCTTTACATTGTGTTAAATGCTGGGCTGATATTACCTGACCACGATTTGCTTTAATTTCCTTCAGAATAACAAGTCATAATTGAAAGAGTTTGCTCTTTCTATTTGCTTGTGAATTATTATTTAATTTGATTATGAATTACAGCAGTGAGAACGATGTCCCTATACATCTTCTTTAAGAATTACGGGTGGGATGAAAAGTATAGCTGAAGCCTTCCGGTCTCCCCTCCATGCAGACCGAGATGTTCCCAAATGCCTCATTCTCTTTTCTTTCCATCCCTGCAAACAATAAACTCTGTGTCCATCTTCTCACCTTCCCTTCCCTCCTCATCCTCACCTCGTGCCCTCATACCCCAGCACCACTCTGAAGAAACTCCTTGATCATCAGTGATCTCTCAGTTGTTGAGCCCAAGAACAGGTTTTATTACCCATCTGTCTGGGCCCATCTTTCCATCTGGCACTTCCCCTTTCCTAAAACTTTCCCCCTCAACTCCACAAACTTACTCTTTAATCTTCTCCAGCCTGTCATCGTTCCCACACCTTCCTCGTGCATCCCCAAAGGCTAGTATTCTCTGAATTCTGCTTTGTGGTGTGCTTTCCTTCATCATTCAATATATGCTCATTGCCCACCTCCTGTTGCTAGGCATACTACTAGAAATTGGAAATGCCCTTCCTTTCATTTTTATTCTGCATGTTGTTCCTCATTAATCTCAACCACAAATTCAAGCCTCATTCTTTCAATTCCAAACCAATACCACCACCTCTTCTAGGTTTATTTTTCTGACTGCCAACTGAGCAGCTCTGCTTCAGTGTCCCACAGGCACTTTGGATTCAGAAGATTCCAGTCGGGGCCCATCATGCCTCCTCAGCAGCCTCTCTCACCATAACCTGTATGCTTTCCTACCCTTCACTTGTCCCACTTCTGATTCTCCAAATATGATCCCTCATATTCAGCCTCACTACTGTGTGTTCCAGTTATCTCCTGCTCAATCCTAGGTATATTCCCCAGTCAGCCACTTTAGTAATCCATCACAAAGCATAGCTGATCATGTCATGCCCTTCTTGCCTTCAACCATTTCCCATCCCTCTACTTAGTTTCCTGCCACTGGGACACAATACCTAACACCTACACTTGAAGAGATTTATCTGACTCACAGTTTTAAAGGTTTCAGTCCAGGGTCACCTGGCTCCAAGGCAGAAACACCATGGCAGAAGGGTGTAGTGGGGCAAAGCTCCTTAGTTCATGGTGGTCAGGAACCAGAACTGGGGGAAGTGCCAGAGAGGAATGGCCAAAGGACCAGATATAGATCCTATGGCCATACCTCTATGACCTCAGATAAACCCAGAATTTTTACTAATCCCCTGGGTGGTTCCTAAGCCAATCAAGTTGTTAATCTACTTTAACTGTCACACCCTCAAAGGATCAAGCTCACTTGGGCATCAGTGTAGAAAATTCTTCCTACTTGGCCAGTTCCCATCTCCTGATCCTGCGAACACTACCCAACACTTGCTCATGGAAGGTCTGCCCCACTACTGGAGCTAATTTGTATTCCACTGCCACTCAAAGCTGAGTTATGCTGCCCTCTCTTCCTGGAAGATCTTTCTGACCAACACACAGACACACACACACTCCAAAATGTGATGGTATTTCCTCTATTATAAAGAAGAAAGAAAAGAAAAAAAGGGGGGGCCACTATAAGTGGTCAACAATCAGAAGCCTACAGGAAATTAGAAGAGTGATTACAGGCAATGATGAAAAGGCAAAACAGGATCTTGGGCCAAGTTCTTGGGTAAAAGCTTTCCACTGCATGAGCTTGTTCCTGAGCCCTGGGTCAGTCACCCACTTCCTCAGTGGGGCTACCTCTAAGACTGAAGTTTGAGGTTCCCTGTTGGACAATATTACAATTGTGGAGAATTCTGAATTGCTTCTTTAGTTGTGAACCATGAGCCTAAGTTGTGAAATGTAACTCTTTGCAGTTTCACTTCTGTTCTTGTTAACAAAAGATAAGGTCCTCTACTGAAATCTAAGAGCAGAGTTCTCAAATGTTTCTTCCAATAGACAAAATCTTCAGGTTGAGGAACACAACAAGCCTGCATAGGAAAGTGCTGTTCAAGGCCCCTTTCACTTGGTAATAGGCCCATATAATACTGGAATCCTTGGCAATATTTTGCCAATCTGTATGCAGCAGAACAGATGAGATCCTTAAATGCTCAGGTTGTCCCATTATAAGTTGCTTCAGTCGATTTAGGCTATATAACAAAAGAGCATAGACTGGATGGCTTATAAATAACAGAAACTTCTCACAGTTCTAAAGGATGGAAGTCCAAGATGAAAGTACTGGCAGGTGCGGTGTTGGGTAAGAACTCACCTCATAATAGAAGGCCATCTATTCCCTGTAATCTCACATCGAGGGGTGATGTGTCTCCCTCAGGCCTGTTTTATAAGGGCACTAATTTCATTCATCTGGGCTCCACCTTCATGACCTAATCACCTCCCAAAGGCCTCATTCTTAATGCCATCACATTAGGATTTTGACATGAATTTTAGGAGACACATTCAGTCCATAGTGTTGGTTCATAGGAGGACTGGTGTGTCCTTGAGAGGGAGAACTTTGCATTCATAAGGGCTCATTGGAATAACTTTGACCAAAGGAGCTCAAAGGTTTCTGAAAATTTTCCATTTTTAGTTTAGGGATGTGTTGGTTCTTTCAAGATTTCCAGAATTTGTGGGTGATAAAAACAGTATGGGTTTTGAGTAAAAGTTAATATCTTAAAGGGTTCTTTTACAACAATTCTATAAATTATGTTCTTAATCATTTGATATAAAAGTTGGGATGTTTCAGGTAGGAAACAGAATCAAGTAGCTTTCCAGTAATTGTAAGAGGTGTAGGTTTTGTTCAAGGCTATCTATCCTGTATTGGGAAATGGGAAGAAAGTGTTCAAATGGGAAGGGGAACAAGGGAGGAGGGAGGGAGAAAGGAAGGAAGCAACAAGAAAAAAAGTGAAAATAGAAGGAAAAAATGGAAACAAAGCTTTTGTACATAGGGAGGGGAGAGGGCTTGGTGGGGAATGGGATAAAATAAAATTTATGAAAAAACGGATATCCATCCTGAAAAAACACACTAAAACATATTTAAATCCTATGGAGGGAGCCAGCTAGATAAAATCCATCTAGAGGTGTTCAAAGGGTTCTTGAGGGTCGATCCTGGCCATGTTCTGCTTTCATAGATTTCGGTGTGATTATGTTGTGGACATAAAAATAAACTCATCTGTTTTGTTTTTTGTTTTTAATCTCATCTGTTTTTATTTTTTGTTTGTTTTTTATTTTTTATTTATTTTTTCGGTACCAGAGATCGAACTCGGGACCTTGTGCTTGTGAGGCAAGTGGCAGAGCCACTGAGCTAAATCTCCAGCTCATCTGTGTATTTAAAGTTCTCCTACCAATACTGGCTTAAAGACTTGATAAGTAGTTTCATTGAGATTTAACTGATATCCATTAGAAATGATTTCAGTCTTCTGAAAGTGCCAGAAATAAACTGAATGAAGGGAACTAGAATCTTTAGTGGTCTTGCTTCAAACCAAGACTGGCAATGAATATCCTCTTCTGGCCTCTGTGAATCCCTCCAGAGATTCATTCTTTTCATCACTATTGTTGTTGTTGTTCAATTTATTTTTTCAGAGTTGGGGATCAAACCCAGGGCCTTGTACATGCCAGATAATTGCTATATCCCCAGCCTGGGATTTATTCTTTAGGGGTTTAGATATTATATTAGTCAGCTTTCCTATTGCTGGGACAAAATACTTGTCACTCGAAAGAATGAGAGGTTTACTTTGGCTCATGATTTCAGAGGTTTCAGTGACTAATTAGCTAGCACCAAGGTAGAAACATCATGGCAGAAGAGCATGGAAGAGGAAAGCTGCTCATGTCATGGTGCTGGAAGCAAAGAACAGATAACAGCCCAAGAGAGAGTCCAGGGACCAGGTGTATTCCTTAAGGACACTCCCCCATGACCCATACAGACACACCCAGAAATGTGCTTTACTAATCTCCCAGACGTCTTTCAAGCCTATCAAAGTGATAAACAAGATTAACTGTCACAGTTGGATCACAACCTTTGTTAAAACTAGTGGGCATATGCTTGCTATCTAGAGCATTTCCTTCTGCTTTCATGATGTCTATTTTCCACAGGCCTCAACCATTACAACAGCCATCTCTGCAGGAAGTAGGAGTGTATCTGCTTGGGATGGGAATGGCCACAGAAGAGACAAACTACCTTTAATTTCCAGAATATCTCAAAGTGACATTCTGACAATATAGGAGGGGAAAAAAGCATATACACAGAAGACATCTGTGATCTGTAGTCACCAGGAAGCATGTGGGGACAATCCCACCAACAGCCAATCAGTTCTTCAGTGGACACAGCTGGATGTTCTCTAGTCCAATTCAAGTCTTCCACTATCTACTTGTAGGTAGTGTTGGATCCTACAGTTGGAAAGTGCAGTCCCCAAGGCTGTTCCCACCTCTAATGCTAATCACAAGACCCTCGTTGATTCACTCATGCTTCAGACGCACGCTTCTGGGGGGGTCAGAAGCCTCTTGGGGTTTGGTTAACTTGCTAGAGTGGCTGTCAGAACTCAGGGAAATATGTTTACTGGCTCATATAAGGAATATGCAAAGGATGCTAGTGAACACCAGATGGAAGAGATGCACAGTGCAAGTAAGGAATGTGAGTGAGAAGGGGAGGGAGCACTGCTCTCCAGGGACCTCCACCTACTATATTCAGCCATCAGGAGGCTCTCTGAACTCAGAGTGCTTCTGGGTTTTTGTGGAAGCTTCATTATTTAGGCATAATTGATTACATCATTGGTCACTGGTGATCAACTCAACCTCCTACCCTTTTTCCTCCTGGAGGCTTAGGGTTGAAAGTTCCAATTCTAATTCTGCCTTGGTTCTTCCAGGGACCAGTGTCCATCTGAAGCTACATGGAGACTGTCTGCCACCAGTCACTTCAGTATAACAAAAAGATACCAGGAAACACAAAGAAGAAATGTACCTCACAATATCACAGGGTACTTACCTATGCCTGAGTATGTTTTTACTCTCCACTCTCTGACATCACCAGCTCTGGTGAGAGCACTATATCCTGCTTGGTGTGGGGACAGAGGGGCTGCTATACCTCTGATAGAGTCGCATGTTAAAAGAGAGCTAAAGTGATGCATAATATATCCTGCCAGTGACCTCCAGTTTTGGTTTTGAGATATATCCATCACCAAACACAGTCAGGTTAGGGTTCTCTAGAGTTAGGAGTCTTCCTAACTCTAAGCAAGATGTAGGAAATTCCCTAATAGAAGGAGCATAGTCAAGAGGCTTCTTTCTTTGGCAGGGGCAGAAATTGAGGACTCCAGTGTTGCAGCAGTGAACAGAAATGTGAAAGGAGAGACTCTCAGAAATTCACAAAAGTGAATCAGCTAGCTGGGAAGTGTACACTTGCACTCAGCAGCAACATCCATACTGTGTGAGGAACCACAAGGTCAAAGAAGAGACTGTCCTGAGACCATGTCCTCCAGCACCCTGGCTGTCAGCACTCTCTGGCACTCCAGCATAGGAGGGATAGAATGTTGAAGCTGAATGCATAGGGTCTCCACAGGTGAGGTAGGGATGTTGGCCTGCTGGAAGAGTACAGGATTGGCCTGGCCTTCAGGAGCATCTGCCAGTCCCTCATTCCTTTCTACACCATCTCTATTCTGGTAATTCTGCCCAAGATTGTGTGGAGGACCCCAACAAAGTAGATGGTGTCTCTGCATATTTACTGCCTGGAAAGCCCACCCCCATCCCAGGCTGACACATTTGCTTTCGCACACTCTCTTTAATAGCAAGCTCCACAGTGCCTCCATCTCCCGTATGATATAGGAACTTCCTGGGCTCTTCTTGGCAGTCTGTACAAATACATCTTCCTTGCTGACTTCCCATCAATGGAACCTTGTCTATGGCTATGTCTTACACTGAAATACTTTACTATGCCCAAAACTGTTCTAGTATAATGATCTTGTCTCTATGGCATGTGCACCAATATGAAGTCATCTGGCCACTGCCCCTGCACCTCTACCCATGGTGTGGCCAGGTGTGGGGAGTGTTGAACACAGAGGCTATGGGATCTCAGCTACCATGCTCATGGTGGCGGTGATGGATTTGTGGCATGGGATGGTGACTGCCAGGGGTCAAGGGATGGGTAGGCTATGATCATGATAAGGGATGTGATGGTGATGGGGATGTGATGGTGACCCGTTAGTATAATAGGGACAGGGGGTGGTGCGGGGTGATGGTGACTGTCTGAGGTACAATGATGACATGCAGGGTATAATGGTGAAAAACGTGTGTGTGTGTGTGTGTGTGTGTGTGTGTCTTTGATGGTGACTGCCTGGAGTGTAGTGGTGATAGGTAGGGTACAATGGAGATAATGGTGACTGGGTAGGGGATGGCTGCTACCCAGGGCTCTCTTGCATTTCCTCTCTGCTCACACTGAACATCAAACTCCACATGTAACTTTTAACACCCCCCCAACTTAACTAGTAACAGCCTGCTATTGACAGAAAGCCAATGAAGAACTTATTAGCACATTTAGAATAATATATGTTTTATATATAGAATTGTATTAACATTTATGTTGTTGGGACACAATATCTGATGTCCACAATTTAAAGGAAGAGAGGCTGAAGGTTTCAGACATTTTAGTCTATGGTCAGCTAGATCAAAGGCAAAAACATCATAGAGCAAAGATGCTTAGTTCTTGGTGGGCAGGAAACAGAGCAGGGAAACAGTGCCAGAGAGGAAGGTGTGAGACCCATCCAGACACATCCAAAGATGTGCTCCACCAGTCCCGGGGGGGCAGATCCCAAGCCAACCAAGTTGACACTGCACCCTAACCAGCACAAGAATGGAACATGAAATCCCTTTTTGCTAGGGTATGCCACTCACTGAAGGACAAGCTGCTTGAAGTGGTGATAGAGGCACACATTTGCAACCCCTGACCCTGCCAGGATGGCAACAGGTGGCAGACACAAAATTATCACAGTAGTGCAGTATTACTTTATGCAGGGATGGAGAAGATGCTTCTAGATATTTGTTTACATTTCTCTAGGCTGCAAATGACATTGCATGTGGTTGGTGGTTGTATATTTTACCTTTTATAACAGATTTATATATACTTTCTGGTAATAAACTCTTACCCACATATATTTAATACATTCATGATATATCTAACTATTCTTTTTAAATTTCTAGACTATGTGAGCTTTATCAAACTGTGACAAATCTGCAAAAAAATTTTAAAATCTGCATACAACTGACCCTTGCATTTCAATCCTCTGTTATTCAAGGATCAACTCCGAGTGTGTATGTGTGTGTGTGTGTGTGTGTACACACATAGAAGTGGAAATGCTCGATCAGTGGTAATTATGTGTTTAACTTTTTTTTTGGGTACCAGGGATCGAACTCAGGACCTTGTGCTTTGTGAGGCAGGTGGTGGAACCACTGAGCTAAATCCCAGGCCCCATGTGTTTAACTTTTTTAAAAATCATGTTAAGGAACTGCCTAAGAATTTTCCACAGTGAATGCACTATTTTACATTCTACCAGCAGTGTATAAATGTTCTTATTTCCCCACAATCTGCACATTTGCTGTTTTTCAGTTACTTTATCATTATCATCCTAGTGGGTATGTAATAGTATCCCATAGCAGTTTTTTGTTTGTTTGTTTGTTTGTTTTTGGTACCTGGGATTAAACTTGGGACCTTATGCTTGCAAGGCAGGTGCCGGAACCACTGAGCTAAATCCCCGGCCCTCCCATAGCAGTTTTTTTTCCCCATTAAGTTTATTGGTACATTTTAGGTATAAAATACAGTTACATACATCATTGGAATCTTGTACCATTACATGAGTATCTTGGTTCTTATTTTTTT
>NW_004624806.1:237249-249140 GCF_000247695.1 Heterocephalus glaber
AATTATTTCTGATTTCATTTTTCCCAGATCCTCTTTTGTTGCCAGTTCAGAGAGTCCAGGTGGTTGAGTATCAGGTTGTTCCATCTCGTTTCCCTTTGGAATTGTTGTAGGTGATCCGGAAGTCTGTTTTTGAGGCTTGTTTATGTGTCTTCTCATTTCCGTGGGGGAGGGGGTGCTTCTGGTGCCTGCGGGGCTCACCTTCTCTGCCCTAGGAGCGTGGGATGGTGGCAGGGGAGCATCCTTCTGAGTGCTGGGACCGGCTCACCTTCTCTGCCCTAGGAGCATGGGATGGCAGCTGGAGAGCTTCTTTCCGGGTGCTGGGACCAGCTCAGCTTCTCCGCCCTAGGACCCATAGCAGTTTTGATTTGCATTTCCTTAAGGACCAGAGATGTTGGGCATTTTTTCATGTGGTTATTGGCTACTTACATATCTTCTGTCTACTCAGATTCTTGGCTCATTCTTAAATTGTGTTATTTTTCTTGTTGATTTGTAAGAATTGTTTATATATTCTAAACACATTATTCTAATCATTTACCAGTATATGACTTGCAAATATTTTCTCCAATTGTTTTTGTCTCTTTCTTATTTATTTATTTAGTTAGTTGATACTTAAGATTGAACCTAGGACCTTTGCACTGAGCTACATCCCCAGCACCCCTTTTTATAAAGACAGAGTCTCATTAAGTCACTAAGTTTCCCTGGTTGGGCTTGAACTTGAGATCTTCCTGCCTCAGCCTCCCAGAGGGCTGGAATTACAGGTGTATGCCACCATCCCCAGCTTAGCAATGTCCTTTGATGCATAAAAGACTTTAATTTAATGAAGCCTGATTATTTTTATTTTGTTGCGTATGTTTTGGTGTCTAAGCTAAGAATCCAAAATCAAATACAAGATCATAAAGATTCACCCCAGTATTTTCTTCTAAGAGTTGTTTTGTTTTAGCTCTTATATTTAGATGCTTGTTCTATTTTGAGTTAACTTCTGAATATAGGGTGAGGTAGACACCCAATTTTATTCCCTTGTATGTGGATATTCAGTTGTGATAGCATCTTTTATAGAAGAGATTGTTCTTCAGGCCCTTGTCAAAAACCAACTGGCCATAAATGTAGTGGTTTAATTCTGGACTTTTGGTTCTGTTTCTTTAATCCATATGTCTATCCCATGGCAGTAACACATTACCACATTTTGAATTTTCTGGTTAGTTTTGAAACAGAGAAGTAGGGTAATCCAATTGATTTTCTTTTTCAACATTGTTTTTACTATTTGAAGGTCTCTTGCAATTCTATATGAATTTGATTGTCATCTCTTTCATCTCTACAAAAAAGAGATCACTGGATTTTTGATAGGGATCTCATCAAATAAATTGTCATCTTAAATACATCAAATATTCCAGCCCATGAACATGAGATACCTTCCTATTTATTTAAGCAATATTTTGTTGTTTTCATTATACAAGTCTATCTTCTCAATTTGGATAGTTTGTTTTTCTTGCCTAATTGTTCAGGTTACAACTAGTCCAATGCTGAATAGCCACAGTGAATTGGTGTTTGCCCTGTTACTGATCCTTGGGGGAAGTTTCTAGTCTTTTGTCATTATATATTAGCTGTGGGTTTTTCATAAATGTCCTATGTTAGAGAAGTTCCCTTCTATTTCTACTTTACTGAGTGTTTTTTTCTTTTACCTGAAGAATGCTGAAAAAAAAGAAAAAGTGTTGAATTTTGCCAAATGCTTTCCTTGTTTATACTGAGAGGATTATATTGGGTTTTTTCCCTTCATTTTGCTAATAGGATAGATCACATTAGTTTTCTCATGTTAAATCACCCTCACATACTTTGGATAAATCTTACCTGGTCATGAGGTATAATCCTTTGATGTGTTTTTTGATTCAGTTTGGTAGTATTAGTAGTGCTGAGATCATTTTTGTATCTGTATGTTATAGACTGATTTACCCTCTGAAAAAGAAGATTCTAAAGCCTTAATCCCAGATACCTGTGAATGTAGCCTTATGTAGATATAGACACATTGCAGATGTTCTTTTTTTTTTTTTTTTTTTTTTTTTTTGTACCAGGGATTGAACTGGGGACCTTGCATTTGTGAGGCAGGCACCAGAACCACTGAGCTAAATCCCTGACCTGCAAATATTCTTAATATGATGTCATAATGGAGCCCCTAAGCCATTATGACTGTTGGGTGAGCCCATAAACCATTAAGACTCTTGTTTTTATAACAAGACAGCAATGTGAAGATAGACACAATATGGAGACCATTGCATGAAGATGAAAGCAGATATTGGAGTTATACAGAGCAAGCTAAGGAATACCAAAGATTTTTGGCAAACCACTACAAGTTAGGAAAAGGTAAGGAAAGATAATTCTACAGCCTTCCAAGAGAGAAAACCTCACCAACACCTTGACTTTTGAGTTCTGGCCTCATGAAGTATTAGATAATAAATTTATGTTGTTTAAAACTACCCAGTTTGTGGTATTTGGTTACTTCAACCCTAGGAAGCTAATACACTATATTAATAAGAGATGTTGGCCTGTAGTTTTTAGTGATGTCTTTGTCTAGCTTTGGTCTCAGGTAATGCTAACCTCACAGGATGTGTTAAGAAGGGTTCCCTTCTTTATTCTTGCAAAAGTTTGGTAGGATTCATGTTGTGTCTTATTAAAATGGAGCTTTTCTTTTGATAATTGATTCAATCTCCTCTTGTTATAGGGTTTACTCATCTTGTTATAGGGGTTCTATGTCATCTTTATTCAGTATTGGTAATTTGTGTGTTTTTAGGAATCTGTCGATTTCATCTAAATCATCTAGAGTGTTGTCAAATATTGTTCAAACAGTCTTTTCTAGTTCTTTTAATATCTGTCAAGTGGATAGAAATGTCCCTCTTTCACTTCTGATTATAGTTTGTGTATATTTCCTCCTTTTTTCTTAGTCTACATAAAGATTTGTCAATTTTGTTGATCTCAAAAAATTCACTTTTTTAAAAAAAAATAAGGGCTGAGGATTTAGCTCAGTGGCACCGTGCCTGCCTTGCAAGTGCAAGGTCTTGAGTGAGATCCCCAGTACCAAAAAACAGAACAACAACAAAAAAACACCTCACTTTTGGTTTTGTGGATTCTATTTTTTTTATACTTAATGCTATTAATTTCTTTGTAACCTTTATTATTGTGTTCCTTCTGTTGGCTTCGGGATTAGTTTGCTCTTCTTTTCATAGTTCATAAGTTGTTACAGAAAAGCTTTTTTCTTTTTTAATATAGCATTTATAGATTTAACTTTCCCTCTGACCAGTACTTCGATTGCAACCCATAAGTTTTGGATGCTGTGATTTTATTCTCATTCATTTGCCTCTCTAATTTTCTTAGTGATTTCTTCTTTGGATAGTTTAGAAATGTGTTGTTTTCTTTACATGTGTTTGTGAATTTTTCTGTTTTATTCACTACCAAATCTTCATTTTATTGTGGTCAGAAGAATGCTTTGTATGAATTCAGAAATCATTGAGAATTGTTTTATGGCTTACCATATGTTTTTTTCTTCTAAAAGTCACTATACAGACAACTGCACTTCTCAACAAGAAACATCACAAATCTCTGAGAGAGATGGGATCTGGTTTTCAGAGTTGCCACATTACAATATCCAAATTTTCTATTTCTCAATAAAAATTTACAAAATATACAAAAAAAATGGCCCATTCACAGGGGCAAATAAATCAGCAGCAAACATTCCTGAGGAAAGGAAGACATTGCATTACTAGACAGAGACAGTGAGTTAATTGTATTAAGGGCCAGGGATTTAGCTCAGTGGTGCCGCCACCTGCCTCACTAACGCAAGGTCCCGAGTTCGATCTCTAATACCAAAAAAAAAAAAAAAAAAAGGAAAAAGTGCTAAAGGTGCTGAAGGAAACCATGGGCAAAGAACTAAGGATAATCACGAGAAGTGCAAGGATTATCAATAAAAAGAAAGAAAGTAAAAAAAGGAACCATACAGAAACTCTAGAGCCAAAAAAGTACAATAGGTGAAAAATATTCATTAGAAAGGCCCAGCAGCAGATTTGAGGAGACAAAAGGATCAATGAACTTGAATACAGAGCAACTGAAATTACCAATTTGAAGAGCAGAAAGAAAAAGAAATAGAAATGAACAGAGTCTAAGAAATCTACAAGACACCATCATCAAGTTTGCCATTATTAATGGTCATTATGAAAGTCTCAGGAGAAAGGAAAAGGGCAGAAAATGATGGCTGAAAAAGATTTTTTTTTAAAGCCAAAAATAAAATCTTGAAAACAGTGAGAGAAGCAATTTGTAACATATGAGGGACTCTTAATAAGATTAACAGGTATTTTCTCATCAGAAACCACTGAGGCCAGAAGGCAATAGGATGATATATTTAAATTATTGAAACAGAGTATTGTCAAGTAGTATTTTTTTTACACTACTGGGGATAAAACCCAGAGGTAGTCTAACACTGAGCACCATTTCCAATCCTTTTTTTTTTTTTATACTTAGACAAAGGTCTCCATTAGTTGCCTTGAACTTGGCATTCTCCTACCTCAGCCTCCCAGCTAGAGTTACAGGTGTGTAACATCATGCCCAGCTTCAAGTAGGAATTTTATACCTAGTAAAACTATTCTTTAATAATGAAGAATTTAAGAGATGGCTAAATAAACAAAAGGAAACAGAATTCATCACTAGGAGACCTACTAGAAACACTAAAGAAAATACAGGATAAAATGCTAAAGGAAATACAGGATAAAATGAAAGAAACCTAGATAATATCTCAATTCTATACAAAGAAATAATTCTGATAAAACTAAATATATAACATAGGGCTGGGGATTTAGCTCAGTGGTTCCACTGCCTGCCTTGCAAGCACAAGTTCCCAAGTTCGATCCCTGGTACCAAAAAAAAAAAAAAACTGAACATAAAACATAAAAATTAGTATTATTGTGTAGCTGAGTTGTAACTCTGATGTGCATTTCCTATATGATTTATGAGATAAGTGCATAAAATAATATTAAAAACTATGCTAAAAAAATAAAAATAAAAACTATGCTAATGAGCACATACACATAAAGTAACTAGTAACAATATAAAGGGAGAATAAAGCTGGATAGGACCAGACTTAATATATGCTGTTTTTAGGTACCGGGGATTGAACTCAGGATCTTGTGCTTGCAAGCCAGGCGGTGGAACCACTGAGCTAAATCCCCAGCCAATGTATGCTGTTAAAGCTGTCTGTATCAAGTAAAACTAAATTGGCACTTAATTTAATTTATAAATTTAGAATTTAATTCTAACCCCCATAGTAACTCCTAAGAAAATAACTTACAGCACACAGAAAGGGAAATTAAGGGGAAATCAAAATCAGTCAAAAGACAAAGGAGGCAATATTGGAAAAATTAATGAACAAAAAAAAGGAAATATAGAAAATAGCATGGCAGAAACAAGTTTTTCATTACCAATACCACTTTAAATGTAAATGGATAAAACTCACCAATTAAAAGGCAGAGACTGGCAGGAGGACTTTTTTTTTACTAGAATTTTTATTTACTTATTTTTCTATGAAAGAATAAAACAAAATTTCATAATGGCAGATGGATTCTAAAAACATGATCCAACCATACGCTGCTTACAAGAGAATGACTTTAGAACTGAGCCAATCTTTCACCTATATTTTTTAATTCTTTTTAATCCCTTTTCATTGTCTATTAGTTCCTAATAAACTATATTTTTGTTTGTTTGGGTTTGAGTTTGTTTTTTGTTTGTTTGCTTGCTTGCTTTGTTTTCTTTTTGCTATACTGAGAATTGAACCTAGGGCCTTGCACAAGCACTCTGCCACTGAGACACAACCCTAGCCCCAAATATGCAATCTTTCAGATACTTCAATTCTGAACATTTCACCCAAATAATAAAGTAAAACCAAAATAAAAATTACCTTTTTGTGGAATTATTTGCCATTTTCAATGAAGATTTTGTTGCATTTGCTGACCATTCAGTTGAAAAGGTCATCATGCTCTTTCAAGCTAACTATCATCAGCAAGCTAACTGAACATCACCAAGTCTCCAGGGGAGGGCAGCCAATTCCTCAGAGGGTGGACAACAGCATTGGATACTAACAGTCCAGGAACTGGGAGTATCAAGGTTCTCATCTTCATCATAATCTATCCAGAGGTCCCTGTTCCAACTCTTAGGAACTTGCTCTTTCCAAGTCACCACCTTAACTCTCCAGTTAAATGCCTGGAGAGGTAGTATCAGTTTGTGTTGTTGTTTGGCAACCGGAATAATGCCATTTGGGTTGGGAACAGAGAACTGGGCTCTTTTCCACTTGCCTTTGACTAAGTCAATTTATGAAAGCTCAACCTGTGTTCTTGGGACTCTGAACACAGAAACTCCTTGCCAGTCCTGCAGTCAAAGGACACTGAACCCCTCCCCAACAGCACTGCAAGGTTCCTGCCTCCCTACAGCAAGCTTCCAATCTTCATGTAGCCCCTTTCCTTCCCCTGCCATTACTACTGTAGAGAAAGTTTCAATCACTGGCGCTCCTTTCAAATTATCCCATTCATGTTCCATTGCTATCTCTGCCTCTGACCACCTGTGAGTTATCTGGACAATCCTGAAGGTCCCTTGGCCTTGAAGGGGATCCTTATGGGGTTTCTCTTAGAGATCTGTAATAAATTTCTCTAAGAAGCTTAAAGAAGTTCCATATTTTTTAAAAAATCCATCTTTTTAATGTGTAATATTTTACATGTTCTGTGATTTCTTATCCTTTCAATAGTACTAAAGGATCTGGCTCTTTAGGATGCAAGGTAGCAAAGAAGTCCCATGTGAACAGACTAGAAAGGAGAAAGATATAATTATGCTGTACTTGTGCCTTGTCCCCTTTAAAAGAAAGTATTGAGTCATTCCTGAAAAGAGGGGGAGGAGAAGCTTCCCAGACTGTTAGGTGTTTTAGAGAATAGTAGTGAGGGCTCCATGAGAAAAGCTAACAATAGGCAGAACACTCACAGCTTAGAGACACAGAGAAGGAAAGTCACCCTCCATGGTGAGTAACTACTAAAACCAGACTGCAGCACGCAGGGAACAAGCCCTTTCCAGAGCCAGGCAGGCTACAATCAAGAGAACAAGCAAATTCAAAGAAGCAGAATCTTGCCATTTGGGGCTCCTGGTAGCCTTACTTTACTGGGGATATTTTGCTTATAAATAGAAAGTAAAAATGTGCTAACAAGCTTTTTACCAATGAAGTAGTGAGCACTTGCTCCTCTTTTCTCCACTCCCTGGACTACTCCTGAAAACTCTATGAAAAGGTAAACTCTGGTTTTCTCTAAGAGCCATATTGAAAAAACATATTGGAATATTTCAAAAGTAGTGTCAAAATCATGGAATTTTTTTTCCTGAATTCATTCTGTAAGTAAAAAGCTGCTGCTGTAGTTTGAATGGCCCCAAATTCATGTGTTGGAACAATCACCAGTGTGAACAGGTGAACAAGTAACGAAGCCAGAGCCCTCACAGGTAGGATGAGCTACTTGGGGAAAGGACTGGAGGGAACCATCTAGATCCCTTGCTGCCCTCTTGCCTTCTACCATATAAGAATGCAGCATTTGTTCCCTTGGAGAACACAGCAGCAAGATGACATCTTGGAAATGAATGCTGGCCCTCACCAGACACTTAAATCTGCTGGTGCCTCAATCTTGGTGTAGGGCTGGGGATTCACAGGCAGGAAAAGAATAAAGTAGGATCTTATTAAGCTTTATTTAAAAAATTAATAGGAAATCTTACTAAAGGCAGCTTTTGCCTCTGTAGTTAGACTCCAGTAATGAGAAAGACAGACAAAGAGAGAGAAACCAGGTTGAAGGGAGGGCAGGGGAATGGGGAAAAAATAAGAACCAAGATATATTGGGGTGGGGATTTAGCTCAGTGGTTTCGCCGCCTGCTGTGCAAGCACAAGGACCCGAGTTCAATCCCCGGTACCAAAAAAAAAAAAAAAAAGATATATCATGTAAAGGTACAAGATCCCAATGATGAATGTAACTGTATCGTATACCTAAAATGTACCAATAAACTTAATGAAAAAAAAGAGAGAGAGAAACCAGACCCAGAAAGGCACCAGGTAACACAATTAATGTAAGAATTTGGCAGAAAGAGATGATAGGCAAAATAGTGATGTACCCAGGATCATGAAAGGCCAGGGTAACCAGCCCCACCCTATAAAATACAAAGAGGGCCCCAGATTTAGCTCAGTGTTTCCGTCGCCTGCCTGGAAAGCGTAAGCTCCCAAGTTAGATCCCTGGTACCAAAATAAATAAATAAATTAATTATTTAAAATACAAACAAGACAAGGGCAGCCACCTAAGCACTCTTATTCAATATATAAAACACACCCACACCTATACATATATACTTATTTGTATATTCTCACTTTGGCATCATTATAACTCTGCACCAGATACACATGTCCCCTTTACTTAATTTGTAACTCTAAATTGCCCTTCTATGAGGCTTCTCCTCCCCATGCTTATCCATCGCAAAAGGGCAGGAAGGAATCAAACAGCCCAAAAAAATATAGGCAGAGGTGCCCAGGTTAAGATCAAAGATAGCTAGAGAGCCAATCAGATGGTAACAACTTCTAGGTGCACACATGGGGATGGGAGAAATCACTAGTCCTAAATAAAAAGGAGCTGAGGACAGAAACCCACAAGTATTCCTTTCTGATGCCTATATATATTTATATATATATCACCTTTTCCAGAGTAGCTATCTTCCCTTTTCCCATTCTTTTCCAAATAAACTATCTTCCTTTATTTTAAAATCTGTCTCTTTAATTCATTATTGAAGCTGAAAGTTTAAAATGCTGGTAGTTGCATGTTCCAGATGAAGAGCAGTATATACATGCCACCCCACTATTATAGACAGATGAATTAGGTAAAAATATTATAGGCAGTCAGATAGGGCTAGGTCCTCAAGAAAGAGACAGGACAAAGGTGAAGCACACCGCAGCTGCAGATGGAGACACATCAGTAGGAAACCAGGCCTCAAGAAAAAGACAAGATGACCAGACCTGCATACTTTCTCAAAGAACAAACACTGGGCCTAATGAAGTTTAGATAGACATCAGCCACCTGGTGGGTGAACAGAGACCTCTGGACCTACCATTTCCTAAGAGAAGTCTTTGTTCTTTCCATCCACACTCATTACGTGACTTGTTTCCCAACTGGACCACCACTACCTAAGTGACTGTACTCGTAACTTTATTAGTTGATCATGGCCGTGGCCCACATCGTACCCACGTGGGTTTCACTCTCTAAAACTCCTCTGTGAAGCTAAGTACTCAGATCCACCTCCTGCCCCTCAGGAGCTGTCCTATCAATAAATATCTTCCTACCCTTTGATAGGTCTCCCACTACCTCAGCAGCTATTATGTATAGTAGCTGCCCTCTTCTTATCATCCCTTGCCCCCTCCCCTGTGTGACATCATGCCAAGATGGTTGCTCCCACCAAAGAACAAACCATTCTTCCCAGCATGCCCCTGTTCCCACCTAGAGAGTAACCTAATACTCGTTCACCTCCTACCACCTAGTGACATCACCAGCTCCTCCATTCCGTAGTCACTACCTCATTCAACCCCACCTCAGCCCCTACAAACCCCACCCCAGTCTCTATAAAAGACTCTCCCTTATCCGACCATATTGCTTTTGTCTCTCCTTTGTTCAGAGACAGCCCGGCAGATCTATTCCCCTAATAAAGGCTTGTTGTGGCCTGGACTGGTCTTGGTCTTCGGCTTTTACCTGACACCCTTAACCTCCATTGTCCCTGGAATTCAATCTTTGATTTTTAGAGAACATGAGCTCAGTGTATCAGACAGCTAACAGGTTGGGAGATATAATATTTCATATTTCATCTCCAGTATTATTTCCTATATCACCACCACAACACTGGGCTTCATGTAGAGCTCTGAGAAAGAAATTTCTGTTTACAAATTACCTAATTTGTTATAGCAGCCTGAACAAACTGAGACAGATATCCAAGGGTGATGATTCACCTGGAGTGATTTTATTGTAATTCTTATTACAAAGCTTTGGTATGTGAAGAATGGGCCTGGGTCATGTGAAGGTCAGGCTGGAGGCCTGAATCCACGCTGAAGTGGAAGGGCTTTTGGCTTCCTCTCAAGACATGAAGGAGCTGCAGAGTATCCACCAGCAGAGGGCAGTGTTGTTCTGGAAGCAAAAGTGCCCGAGGCCAAGGCCACATCTGTCCCCAGAGCTAACCTCAAGCACTGGGAGAGTAAAGTAGGTAGTATAAGATGCTTCCCCTCAGGAGCTCTGATAGGAAGCCATGATGGCCACCAGTGTGTCCCTGACAGTGCTGATGGTGATGTCCTAGTGATATAGGGCATATGATATGTGGACCTCCAAATAGTCCAAATAAGGGAAATGTGTTAATTCCCAACCTGCTAGATATCCGAAACACCAAATTCTTGTTCTCTAAAATCAAAGAATGAATTCTAGGAACAACGTAGGTTAAGAGTAGGGAATATTTGAGAGAAAGACAGCTCCTGCCTGAGAGGGACAGGAAGGGACACCCAGAACATGGATTGCCCGGGACCTGGCTTCTCAGGGAGTTTTTATGGAGCAAAGCCACAAGGTGAGGTGAGTACAAAGTAGGACAAAACTATAGTCAAATAGTAAAATCCAGTGGAAAATCACAAGGAGGGTATGAGATGGGACAAAACCATAATCAACCAATCAGATTACAAGTATAGTCGCTTAAGTAATATCGATTAAAAGGGGATCAAATGGGGAAGCAAGTCATGTAGCAAGCACGTATGGACCAAGCAAGGATTTCCAGGAAGAAATGGGCTGGGAAGGTTTTGGTCCCCACCAAGGTGATTGATACCTATTTAGAATATCAATCACCTCTATTCATCCCTAGGGGAAGTATGAGGGTGTCAATCCTCTTTTTGAATCCTGGCCTTCAGCAAACAGGCCTCAATTATCTTCTGTATTGACTCCCTCCAGGGTCTGGCCCTTTCTAACTGCCTACAACATATCTAATTAACTTAGTTGTCTACAATACTAGGTACACAACTCTGATCAGGGTCTACTTTTGGTGATTCAAATGAAACAAGTTTTCATTTAGAAATTTTACAACATGATTCTCTATTGGGAATACTTTCAGCAACTCTACAAATTTGAGGAATACTTCAAAATAAAGAACATTATCAGATTGCAGGTGTGGCTCAGTGGTAACGCACTTGCCTAGCATACCTGAGCCCCTGGGTTCTATCCCCAGCATGGAATAAAGAAAAAAAACAAGGCTAATATCATCCCCAGTGCCTCCCACACATTTGTAGCAAAAGGCAGCAGACATCCTCCAAAGTCAGAAATGTTACTTAGGGCTACCATTTCATTCTCAGCCCTCAGGAGACATACAATCTTCATGCTTAAAACAGCAACTCAAATCCCTCTCTGAGGGTTTCCTCCATCTTTCTTGAAAGGCTGGATTACAGCAATCATGAGAAGGTAGCAACACTGGCAGGGACAGGCAAAAGAGAGGCCAGGCCTAAGCTGAGGGACCACATTTCTGACAAGCCACTCCCCATGGCAGTCCCAGGATAGGCGCTGAGGGTTAAGAAAGGCAGCTCCACCATTGTCGGGAGCAATGCTACATAATTTTAGGGAAATACCATTTGATTAGGCCTAGTTCTCCTGCTTACAGGCCAGCTATGGCATTTTGAGACATAATTCCATTTTGGCCCCCAGTCACAACTGAGACCTCAATGACCAGGTGATGCTGTGATGCTCCAGGACAAGATTACACCAGCTGAAGACATCCTGGGAGGAACAAAATCTTCATCTACTCAGTTCCTCATTGTTCTTGGATTGTTACACTTTGTTTAT
>NW_004624806.1:277954-289644 GCF_000247695.1 Heterocephalus glaber
CTTTGCAAATAGGGAAGGGTGGAGGGGGTGAAGGGAGGGCAAGGGAAGGGAGGAAAAAAAGAACAAAGATGCATCATTTAATGGTACAAGATCCTAATGATGAATGTAACTGTATTTTATACCTAAAATGTACCAATAAACTTAATGGGGAAAAAAAAAGAACTGGGAATGTAGCTCAGGGTGAAGACCCTGGGTATAATTCTAGTATGGGAAAAAAATAAACATAGGAAAAAGAAAAAGACAACAAGTGTGCTTATACTTACATACTTAAAAGTAATTGGTTGTACTTATCACACTCAATGCTAAATACCAGCATAAAATGCAAATGAAGACATATTATTCAACTGTATGAGTATCTCAAACTAACCATCCTTCTTCCTCACAGGCAACAAAAGGATCACTTAGGCAGCCTGTAAAGAAACACCTGCCACTCTCTCTTCCCTCTGAACATCTTTCCTTCAGACCAGGAACCCTAAGAACTAAGCTCCTGCCATCTGATGCTGCACATTGAAAATATACTCTCCTAAACAGTGAGAGGTAAGGAAGAATATTGCAAATTTCTCTTAATGGTTAGCTAAAAGAGACAGGACAGTGTGTGGCTTCATTTCTCTCCTCTCCATTAGCTGCATCTAAGGATCCCTAAAATTCTACAAAACCTGAATCCATTCCTGCTGAAGGCCTTAGGTATCTGGAGCCTCAGAACACACATAGTTGTAATGCGCAAAAAAGCACTCTGTTGTAAATCTCTCACGGAGACATCAGTTCTCATATGTGGACAGTCACGTGGAGATGTTATGGAGGGAGGAGATGGAGACAAGGACCTCCTGGTAAACTTCCCTAAAATACAGAAACAGAAAAGCACAATGCTAGTTGGCGAACACTCAGAACAAAGAAGTTTTCATGGATTAGGGAAAGCTCCTTCCTCCGTTTTTTATAGACTTAGTTTTTAGTCTGCTCTGTTTTAGGTGTAGTATAAGGCTGAGTGCTTTGGGCAAATGCTATGGAAAAGGTGAAGAAAATGTTCTATGAAACAACCACTTCTTAATGTAAGGCTCACCCCACCCCCCTTACCCTCTCCCACTCCCACCGTCTAATCCCCAGTGAAGAGCCCCTGGAGGAGATGGCTCAGGGAGCCCAAGGTGGAAAAGGCTTAACTTCCCAAGTTCCTTTCCAAGCACCCAGGGACAGGTCAGCACCTCCACAGAACTTGGGAGCTGGCTTCATGAGATACGGTCCACGTTGTGGGGTTGGGAAGGCAAGAACCCCGGGAGGCCCTCAGAGGCCTGAACCAGGGGCACAGCACCCTCTGCTCACCTTCTGAGGTTACACCTAGAAAGGCGCGCCCTGGCCCAGCTGTCCACGTGAAGCACCAGCGGGGCTTGTCACCACTCCTGGCAGACAGCCAGCCGCACCTTGCTCAAAAGGGACCTGCCCAGGCTCAGGCAGGCTCCCCAGGGGCGCTCCCTATGCGGAGGCGCCTCCCTCTGTGCCCCTGGGAACCTGGCACGCCTGGGCCCCAGGCGAAAGAGGCAGAAAGCGCCCAGAGAGAGTTCACCACCCCAACCTTCTTACCCTAACCCTCAAGGCTGCCTTCCACCGCGGGCTCCCTGCAGGCCTGGCAACCTTCTCATCCTTCACTTCACCTTTCTCCTCACCCAAAAGAGCTCCTGTCCCTCCGCGCCTGGGGACTAGCCCATCCCGAACCCACGCGACGGCGTGGACTGCGCCCTGATTCGCACCCTGTCGCCGCCCGCGGAGTCCGAGGCTGGAAACAGATGCCGTGGCCTGCTAGGAAGCTGCCCCCTCGGCCTGCGGCGAGGGCAGGAAAGGCCCGTCCCCCACCCACCCAGGCGTCTCTGAGACCGGCCCACAACTCTCCTTCTTACCGAGGTCTGAAGAGAAGTCTCCAGCACTTGCCTGGCGGAGGGTGTCACTCTCAGCAGCGCGCCTTGCCACCTGCAGCTGCAGCCTGGAACTCAGGTGGGAACGCTGCAGGTACAGGGATGAGCGCTCCTCGAGGGCGAGGGGCGCGGCTGCAGTATGAGCATGAGCAGCGTGAGGTATGGGACCAGCTGGGGGGGGGGGGCAGGTCTCCAGGTAGCTGGCCGCAAGCATCTTCCTCCTCTTTGAGCCCTGAGGAAGCTTCCTCTCCCCTCTGGCGGGCCAGGTAAGCCTTAGACTTCGGGGAACAGTAGGGTAAAGCGCCTAGGATTTCCTGCCACTCCATCATCAGGGCCCTGACGCAGGTGAGGCCCCACCCCCCCTCCCAGTAGGAAAATATCACAGATCACTAGATGTTCCTCCACGGGTTTATAAAACCATACGGAAATAAGGTTGTGGAAACACACACATCCGCTGTTTGTTTAAATTAAAGCAATGTAGCTGGGCGTGGTGGGGCATGTCTCTAATCCCAGCACTCAGGAGGCTGAGGCAGGAGTATCACTGCGAATTAGAGGCCAGCCTGGACTACATAGCAAGACCCTGTCTCAAAAAAACAGAAAATGAATAAATAAATAAAAGCAATGTGGCAAATAGTATCTTTGCTAAGTGCACACAGTTAAACAGGGCTGGTACTTGAAGCCACCTGATCAAAATTATCAGGTTTGAACCTTTATCCTTGAGACAATAGGTAGATTCTTTTTTTTTAAGAGTAGGGAAAAACAATTTTTTTATTGGTACTGGGGATTGAACTCAGGACCTTGAGCTTTCGAGGCAGGCAGTGGCAACACTGAGCTAAATCCCCAGCCCAGGAAAAATTTATTGAGAGAAAGAAAGTTTCTAAGAGAGACAGAAGGGGGACTGGAAATTGGGCCCCAGGTAGATTCTTAACTAAGAGCTAGGATGACTTTCAAAGGATCTAATGGCTCCATTTAGGCATCAGCCTGGCTAGACTGGGGTTGGGGGAGGTGCTACCTAGAGAGCTGGCAAAGCATTTATTGATGTCAGTGAGTGTGTTTCCAGAGATTGGCTGAGTGGGAAGACCCACCTCCATATGAGCGGATCGGGGGCAGGTTGTCGCTGGGGCCCAGATTACTCAAAAAGACACAGAGGCACAAATTCTCTCTCCTCTCTCCTCTCTGCTGCCCTGATATCCCAACTCCAGATTCTCCAGTGTCTGGAATCTGGGACATGCACATTTTGCACGACTGTGTATCCTTTTGCTTCTTCTCCCTGGAGAACCCTGCCCAGTAATAAAGGGACTGGTGTTATACCACCAAGAGACCAAAGGAAGAGACAGTCTTTAACTCCTGCTGGTGGACCAAAACCACTCATTTACGTTCTGATGATTCTGAGCTGGAAAAGCCAAGGAAACATCCAGACATGTGGCAGGGAACACAACTTCCAGCCTTTCTCGGATTTCTGGGCCTTTCTTGTCAGTCATTTATAGCTGTCAAAGTGTTATCACTATTGTACCAAGACACAATACATCTGTAAACTTACCCTGATTCGCTTTCTCTGAATCTAGTTTGTATTTTCTAATAATGATGGAGCTAGGTTATTTCTTGATGTTCTAAAATTTTAATCCACGGTTTTAATCCAGAAAATAAACACAGTGAATTCTACTGTAAACTATGGACTCTGAGGACAATGACATATCAACTTATTGTGCTACAGGATGTTGATGGTGGGGGAAGTTGGGTAAGAATTACCTAGGAAATCTCTGTAATTTCCCTCAATTTTGCTGAGAATCTAAAATTAGCCTAAAAATGTCCATTACAATAACAAAAAAAAGACAAACTGTAGAAATATGTGCTTCATGGAAATTCTTTTGTATAGCTGATTAAATTGAAATAGGTAGTTAATAAACACTGAAAATTCCCTGTCTTTTTAAAGTGAAGTCTTATGTTATTTTGCTATTGAAGAAAATATAAACCCTGCTATTGTTTTTATTGGTATCAGGGTAAAAGATGGGAATTCATGTTTCTCGACTTCTTCTCTCAAACCCTTTAACAAAATAGAGAATACATCCTCCCCCAAATAACTGCAACTTTGTTTTTGCAAAGCCTAGCAAATAAGATTTTAGGTGCTCAGTACAATCATGTACACTGAACTTCCATTGTAGATTATTAACCAGATTTACCCATAAAATTCCTGATCATTCACTTATCATCACATGATTTCCTGGAGTTTGTTTGTTTTTTGTTTTTTTGAGACATGGTCTTGCTATGTAGCTCAGGCTGGCCTTGAACTCACTATGTAATCCAAGGTCACCTGGAACTCCTGTCGGTCCTCTTGCTTCAGTCTCCCAAGTGCTGGGATTACAGGCAGAAGTTAAAAGCTAAGGTATTTAGTTTACTTTTTAAGACTATCTATAGGAAATGATAATGGATGTGGGCCACTCTGGTGAAAAAGAGTAATCCAAACAAGGTTGTAACATTAAAAAGCTGGAAACAGCTCCTGCTCAACAGCAGTGCTGTCTGACACTGCTTTTGCTCCCCACTGACACCTCCATACCCTCTTTTATTATCCCCTGAATGCCACAAGGTTCAGGCTTGTAATGACCCCACTTTGTGGGCTCCAACTTGATAGGGTAAACTAAGGCATGACTGAGACCATTGGAGCAGACAAAAATGAAGCAATAAGCAAGGTTTTATTGCTAGCATGGGTGCAGGTGAGTCAAGGGCAATGAGACTGTTGACTCTGGGGGCTTGGGCAAAGGGAAACTTTATAGGGGAGTTTGGGTAGTGGAAGGGTAGTGCTGAGAGGAGTGGAAGATTTTTGTCTTGGAGTAAGTCTATTGTTCTGGAGCAGAGGAAGTCTGATGGTCTCCAGAGGTATCTGGACCTGCAGGTGTTACTGTGTGGGGCAAGCTGTTTATTTCGAACCCAAGACTTGGCTTCCTGTTATCTTTTCAGATTGAAGATTTGCGGTGGGGGCGTACTGGGGATCAAACTTGGGACCTTGGACTTGCTAGGCAGGTGGCAGAAATACTGAGTTAAATCCCCAGGCCCATACTTCCTGTTATCTTTTGAACCTTATAGGATGTCTAACAGCTTTGCCTGGGAAGATTTTTCTCTTCTGCCTGGGCAGGAGTCTGACATTCCTATCTTTCTATTACAGAAGAAAAGAGGAGAGGGAAAAGGGAAAAGGGGAAGGGGAGATTGGGTGTAGTTTCTCATCGCTGCTTCGAGCATGGCCAAGTGGGCTGTGTGGACATCCTATCAGAGAAAAAGGGGCAAGGAAAGCCAGAGGGAGATATTGGTTCTGTCAGTTAATTTTTTTTCAGGGGCCCAGGATATGGTCTTGTGGGAGGGTTGTGTAGTGGGAGATTATCAAGAGCTGTCTAATTGTTATGGCCTGGATTTGGTCTTGAATAAAGTTTGTTAAGAATTTTAAAAGGCAGGGTCCAAAGAGGAGGAAAATAATAATTGTGCCCAGGGGGCCTATTATGGGCAGGAGCCAAGCAACCCATGAGCCCCATAAGCCCCTCCAGAGAGGTGTATTTTGTTTTTCTAGGCTGTCAGCTTGTTTGTGTACACCTCTTACCACCTCTTGGATAATTCCTGATTGATTTACCTAGAAACAGCATTCTTGTCCTAAGCAGGAATAGATTCCTCCATTTTTGGTGGTTAAGAGGTCTAGTCCTCTCCTTTTTTGGAACATTACATGAGCTAGGGAATCAAAATGAGCCTGGAGGGTAATGGGGCCATCTGAGATGCGTCTTAAGCCTTTTGTTATTTTTTGAGGGGGAGAGAATCATTGTCAGGGAGTCTGTGAGTCCTACAACTCCTGTGCCAATTCCTATGAACATTCCTAATCCTACTATAAGTGGGATTAAGAGGGGGGCTGCTATGTAATGTCTGTCCTTAGTGGTTGGAATATGGTCATTGTTATTGGGGGCTATTTCTATCCTGGGACTAAGGTCAGTTAGGGTGCAGGTACCTGTCCAGTTGGTTGGCAGGCATCAGTAAGCTGAGGAGCTGCACAACCAGGAGATGGGGGAGAGAAAACACCAAATATTGTTTACCTTGTATTTGAAGCTAAGGGGCTGGTCTGGTTTTGGTTTCTAACCAGTACTGTAGGGTATGGGATAAGATTGCAGCAGCAAGAGGAGGGGTACATGAGGACAGGGGAGAGTAAGAAGCATTTGTTGTTTTGTTTTCCCAATAGAGTCAGAAGTTGATTGGGTTTAGTTGGAGTCTTGCTGAGAGGTTTTGTGGTCTGGAAACATTAAGCACTGGCTGGACTCTAGGGGAAGAGAGAACAGAAACCAGGATGGCAGAGAGATGCTTGGTGGAACTGGTCTTTTTCCTTTGCAGAAAAGAGAGTTATCATCTAGGAGACATTTGGTGGATAGGATGGGTTTCGTAGTTTCATATAGCTCCTACAGGGGGACTGCATCACTTGGTGTTCAAAAGGTAAGTAGTCTGATCCAGGGTTTGAGTTGTATTTGATTTCTCTCAGTGATTGGGGGCTTGGATAGACAGAGTAAAATTACAGAGTGTTGGGGCAAGATGTCCTACCATGGGGTCTGGCCCCACAGTGCTAGCAAGACAGATTGGGCCCTGGAAGTTCATGGAAACATCTCTGGGAATGGGTTTGAGGGAGGAAAGTTATTCTGGGAGGGAGCAAATGCCCCTGAGTGTGAATGCCACCATTGTTGGCTTTTTTAGTATTCCTCAGTGGTAACATAAGTGGGTCTGGCTGCAAAATCAGGAACATAGGAGGTATTAGTTGTGGCCCTTAGTTTTCTTTTTTGTACCAGGGATCAAGCTCAGGACCTTACACTTGCAAGGAAGGTGCAGCACTACTGAGCTAAATCCCTGGCTGTGACCCATGTTTTTAATGGGATTGGTGTGGCTTCTATGTTTAAGAGGGAGGCTGATAGGCAGCAGCTGCATTTGTCTGCTAGCTGGAGGATGGCCCTTTGAAATAGTAAATAGGTACTTGTGAGGCTATCATTTTGGTAGCTGGGGAGGATTGGTAAAGGGGGGGGTTGTTTAGTGAGGGGGTGAGGCAAATCAGGAAGCAGTATAACCAAAGTGGGGGAGAGGGGTGGAATGAAGTAGTGGGTTGTTATGTTATTGCCTTTAGTGTGCATAGTGACATGAGTATGAGTCCTGCCAGGAAGAGGAAAATAATAGCCAGGAGACACCTCTTTTGTTCTGGTGAGGAGGAAGTCTGGTGGTCTCCAGGGATATATGGACCTGCAGGTTTGCTGTGTGGGGTGGGCTGTTTATCTCAAACCCAGGGCTTGGCTTCCTGTTATCTTCTGTGCCTTGCAGAATGTGTAATGGTGTTGCCTGGGAAGATTTTTCTTTTCTGCCTGGGTAGGGGTCTGACACAATTGGGGATAGAAGGCCACTCCCCCTGTACCCACCTGAATTTGAATAACATCCCAGGTCTAATCTTCCTTCCACCGTTCTAAGAGAAGCAAAAATTAAAACAACAAGGAGCCAGGAAATCTCTAAAGCTCCAGCCAGAGCACATGCATATTAGATCTCATGTCCTGAACTTCAGTAACATTTTCCCCACTCTAACCTTATAGGTTCATACATATAGATTGCACCTCTTTTTTTTTTTCTTGGTACTGGGGATCGAAGATTGCACCTCTTGTATGTCAGTTAATCAGACTGGATTCTGGGACAGTCATACATGTTGAAAGCCCCTAAGATGATACAGCATCCTGTCAATCCCTATCAATCTTATCCAGAGACCCAGTGAGAGGCACTGGAGCTGAGGAGTACAACTTTTACCATTTAAAAGCCTTATCTATGTGCTTTTTATTTTCCTGTGATCCAAACACCACAATTCAGTTTGTGCCATTTTCTTTCCTGTTGGCACATACCTGCCCTGAGTACATCTTTTCATTATTTCCAATAAATAAAGCTGTTTTTCCTTTTATGATTGGATGTACACGTACAATTCTTTTGCCTGCCATACACAATAACATGGAATCTATCTTGGCTCCATCACTCAGTATCATTTACGTTTTTCTTGGTGGGGCATGTTATTCCTAACATTTCTTTTTTCCATACTACAGGCCTCGAGAAATAGAGCCAGGATAAGATGTGTAAACTTCGGATCAGCTATATCTAAATTTTAGCACAATGAAAAATATCTTAAAACCTGGGGGAAGAACTTTTAAATTGGCTAAAACCTATAAATTAAAGCAAAAAAAAAGCTTCAAGAAATTTAAACTCATTAACTAGGCAAACAATCTTTGAGATGTGTATTTCTTACTTTGCTACCACCAGTAATCCTACCTTCAGACATGCAAATTTAGGATCAAGAATTGATGTAAAGGGCCAGGGATGTAGCTCAGTGGTTCTGCCACCTGCCTCGCAAGCCCAAGGTCCCAAGTTCGATCCCTGGTACCAAAAAAAAAAAAAAAGAATTGATTTAAAAAGGAAAATCAGGGCCAGGGATGTAGCTCAGTGGTTCCAGCACCTGTCTCACAAGCGCAAGGTCCCAAGTTCAATCCCTGGTACCAAAACAAACAAACAAATAAAAGGAAAATCATGCCAATAGTGTAACTTTTTAAAAACTGGTAAATGATAACTTGAAGTCTTTGTTTTATGTTTTGGCTTGAATATGTGTATTACATGTTATGTCTATGTGTGTACTTGTTTGTAACTTTAGATGGTACCAGATTAATTTAAAAATAAGAGTGCTCAGTAACTAAAAATGCATAAATTCAAGGGCCTCTTTGTTCACATGACGTTAAAAATGTGTTAAATGATGTAACAAATGTGTCCTCAAATAAGGTAATATACATTTTTTGCCTCTGTTAGCCAGAATTATATTTTAGTAGTTTTACTTTTAGAAGAGTATTTTCAGTTTCACAAAGGTTGTAAGAGAGATTAGAGAGCAAAAAAGGGAATGTAATTAAAATTTTTGAGTCTTAAAGACTCAAGAATGAAGGTCTGTTGGACGTTGAGATAATGTAACACGTGTTAATATAGTACTGGCTGGGCATTCTTTTACTTTGAATGTTTAAATTGTTTAGCTTCTCAGAAAAATGTTATGTAGCAAGGACGAGGGTGAAGGCTGCTTCTAGTTTTAGAAAGGGTCCTAAGGTAGTATTTTTCTAGATATTGGTAAAAAGTTATGGTTTATAACAAAAATGGCATTCCCCCCCAAAATGACTTCTAAATCTGTTTAAAAAAATGCAAATCACACCTTTGATGAATAGCAAGTAAAGACCTGGGTCTGCCCATTTCCCATCCCTATGGTGGTATCTACGTTATTACTGCATCAGCTTTAGGGTTGATTTGCTCCGGAATGCTCTCAGGACTGCTTTCTTAAACAAGAGTGATTTACCAAGACTGGTAGCTTTTCCTTGTTATTCTGGTCAGCAAAAATTGAATTAGATAATAGACATCCACTATGGCTTATTACAGTAGACAAATTAAAAAGTTTATAGCTAGGGATTTAGCTATAGATCGACCCCCAGTACCAAAGAAAAGTTTGTTTATTAGACATTATTTAATAAAAATGTCTATTTACAGAGCTTTAATACTAAGTCTATGAGAAGAAATAGACAATTTTGTTTCACATATTGACTTATATCTGAGTAAATATTGTCCAGCCATGCTGAGCTTCTTCACCATTTCCTGAAAGAGATAGGTCCATCTTTATATGGGTAACAACTTCCACAACTTTAAAATGATAAAGTCAGAAGGTGCTAAAGTAGGGTGACTATTTCTGCAAGGAGCTTGTGGATCATTCTAGATCTTCTGAATTGTGCCACTGTAAATGCCCTTGTCTAGTAAAGTTCCTTTTACAGAATTCCAAGTAGAGGGCTGAGGATTTAGCTCAGTGGTTTCGCTGTCTGCTCCGCAAGCACAAGAACCCGAGTTCGATCCCGGTACCAAAAAAAGAAGAGAATTCCAAGTGGATTCACACATGTGCATCTTTATTATTCATTTTGCTTTTGGTGACATTAGAATTTGGTTAAAAAATAATTCATTGCGGTCAATGTAAATATTCAAGTTCAAAGGCCCAGGAACCCCTTTATGAATTTTTAAACAGCTATCTGTTGTGCATGTAAGTGCAATTTCCATGTATAGACTACAATTATTGAAAGTTTCTTCAGAAAAAAAAGTTTTAGGACATAAACTACTGTTTGACAGATGTTTTGCATATTGCGGGCAAAGTAGAGGTAATTGGCTAGTTTCTGTTTTCGTTTTTATGACAGTCTCTCTATGCAGTTCAGGCCAGCCTTAAACTCATTATGTAGCCCAGGTTGGCCTCAAACTCATGGGGATCCTCCTGCCGCAGCCTCCCAGGTGCTGGGATTACAGGTGTTCACCAGCAAGCCCGGCAAGGCAATTATTAAAAGTTAAATAAATATATAAGTAAAATATCTAAGTTGCTTATAATTAAAATATTAAAGTCATGTATTCTTTGCTTCCTAAATTTATAAACAATAATGATTTAAGTCGATTAAATGTATTTCATACATTTGATTTCATACATTTGTATTCATGTTGATATATGTATCTGTATAACTTTGATAAAAGATCAAAAGATATCAGATCTTTTAACAATTCTAGAGAAACAGTAACTATCTCAAAATGGAGACTTTTATCAAGTTATAGATCAACAAGCTAAAAATAAACTTTAAAGAATAAGTCTTAGCTACTATGTTCTTTCGCAGTGGCTCACTATCACATTTGAGAGGGTACTTTTCTTTCTTTTCCTTGGTCTACATTTGCTCTGCAGAAGCTGTTTCTTTTCCTGTCTTTAATAAATGTAAAGCTTCACTACCATTTTTTTTAAAGTCTCAAAGTGATTGAGGGTTGTATCTGTTTATCATTTTTAAATACTCTAAAGTTAATAATTTATATAAGCACACTTCCTTTAATATTCTACTAACAGTTGGGTCTTATTTCTCTAAAACTATTTATTTAAGGAATGTAAACATTATATGCTGCAAACATGTACACCAAAAAAAACAAAAAAAGGGAAGGGGAGATCAAGAGATGGGGGAGGTGGGATAGAGGGAAGGGAAAGGGGATGAAAAAGAATTTAAGGTGTGTGATGTACGAAATTCCCACAAGAATTGTAAACATTATGTACTATAACGTGTACTGATAAACTGGGCATGGTGGGGCACACCTGTAATCCCAGCACTCAGGAGGTTGAGGCAGGAGCATCACTGCAAGTTCAAGGCCAGTTTCGGCTACATAGTGAGTTCAAGGTCACCCTGAACTGCATAGTGAGACTCTATCTCAAAAAAACAAAACAAAATCAACAACAACAGCAAAAAAGACCATGTACTGATAAACTACAATAAAACAGTTGGTTTAAAAAAATGTACTGTGAAAGATTACCATCTATGACTTACATAATCTGTTAATGACTATGTTTATGTGGCCTAATGCTGATAGCATTAAGAGATGATAAAAGGCTTGCTTGTTTTTATGTAATAAATTGCTATTATTTTACTGTGTAATCCTTGATGAAACTAAGTATTTAGAATGAGTGTTTTCTTTAATTGTATTTCTTAATTCTTTTATTGGTACATTGTAGGTATACAACACAATTACATTTCTTATTGGGAACTTGTACCTTTACATGATACATCTTGGTTCTTATTTTTTCCCCATTCCTAGCCCTCCAAATCAACCCCTCCACCCTTCCCTATTTACGAAGACTTTATTTCCATTTTTTCCATTTCTCAGCATTTTTCCTTTCCCTTCTTTCCTTTCCCCTGCCCCTCCCACGACCCCTACCCCTACCTC
>NW_004624806.1:318567-341478 GCF_000247695.1 Heterocephalus glaber
CATCCTCTTAAGTGAAATAAATAGGACACACATGTGTAAATACTGAATAGTTTCTCTAGTGTGAGAAAGTTAAAGTGCAATTAAGGATAAAAATGATTAAAATGAATAACTATGTACAGTACACAGTACTTGATAGCGTGATAAACGACCGTTACTGTTTTAGTTACTTACCATAACATGCTGTGCTTTTCATCCTTTAGAGCATAATCCTACTTATATAAAAGTTTACTGTAAAACAGTGTGCTGCTATGCCAGTGGTAGCCTCATGTATTTCTTGTTTAACTGCGTATTTAGATAATATCAAGGGGTCATCACAGATGATTGACATATACCTTCTCTGTTTGCACTTAGAAGTTGGCACTCTGTGTGGTACTTTGCAATGCACACGGATGAAATTGCCTAATAACATATTTCTCAGATTATATTTCCATCACGTGTCACATGACTCTATTGAAATTTAAATTTTAAGAAATTTGGCCTATGTGGAGTCTACTAGCTAATTAGAATTTTTTCCCAGACCACTATTTGTTCAATATTAGTTTTGAAAATCTTTCTAAAACAAATCACATCCTTTTATGTCTTGTTAATGCTTGAGATTTTTTTAAATGATATTGAAAAATGTTTTAAGTATTTTTCAGTTTTGCTTTGGTTGAGTTCTATTATATTTGAATATTATTAGTTTTTTTCCTCGCATTGCTTTTCTTTGAATAATTTTAATTTTTGTATATGTGTGTTTTTAATGAATGATAATAAAGTTATACATTTTTTTTTTAAACTCAGTGGACCATGTATGTGTGGTTCTATTTCCAAATTTTCTGTTTTATTCCAATGAGCTATATGTCTTTCCTTACACCAACACAGCCTTGATTATTGTAGCTTTAGAGGAAGTCTTAAAACTAGGTAATAAGGGCCAGGGATTTAGCTCAGCGGTTCTATCACCTGCCTCTCAAGCACAAGGTCCTCAGTTCGATCCCCAGTACAAAAAAAAAAAAATAGGTAATAAATGTCTTCCAACACTATTTTTTTTCTTTTTTACTTTTCTAGGTCCTTTGTACTCCTACATAACTTTTCAGTTTCAATATCCAATTCATTTATACCAAGTACACATAGACCTGAATTTTTATATATACCTTGTGTTTTCTAATCCTGCTAAATTCAAAGTTTGTTTTATTAAAAAAATTTTATCTATTATCTTTATCCAGTTTTAATATTAGCACAATGTTGATTTCCTGAAATGAAGAGAGATGTGTTCCTTCTGTTTTCTGCTTTAAATGTTTGATATAATTCATCAGTTAAAATGTATATGAGCCTGCTGTTGTCATATAGGTAGGTTTTCAAGCTAGGAATACACTTTCTTTAATAGGTGCTATTCAAATTTTATATTTCCTCCAGAGTCAGTTTCATTAATTTGTCTTCCAAGATACTTCTTAGAAGTTGTCAAATTTATTTCAAAAAGGATTTTTGTAATATGTTTTCTATATCTTTTAAATTCTGTAAAATCTGTGGTAATGTCCTCTAAATTTTGATATTGTAATTTTAAAAATGTATAGTTGATACTGTGTAATAGGAAGAAAAGGTCTAAAGGAGTAGGGGAAGTGGGAGGGGTAGGGGGAGGAAAGGAGGGAAAAGAAAAAATATGAGAAAAGGAAAAAAAAGGAAACAAAGTCTTTGCAAATAGATAAGAGTGGAGGGGGTGAAGGGAGGGCAGGGGAAAGGGAAAAAAGAAGAACCAAGATACATCATGTAACGGTACAAGATCCCAATGATTAATGTAACTGTATTTTATATCTAAAATGTATCAATAAACTTAATGAAAAAAAGAACTCAAAAGAATCAGGCCCCCAAATTTAAAGAGCCAATCCAAAAATGGACATCTGAAATGAACAGACACTTCTCAGATGAAGAAGGAGGAACGGCAAATAAATAAGGAAAAATGTTCAACATCACTGGTCATTTAAGAGACTCAAATGAAAACAACATGAAGATTCCTTCTCACTCCAGAAAGAATGGCTGTTATCAAGAAATCAACCAATTACAAATACTGGCAGGGATGTGGGAAAAAAGGAACCCTTCTCCACTGTTGGTGGGAGTGTAGACTGATGCAACCACTGAGGAAATCAGTGTGGCAATTCCTCACAAAACTAAAACTAGAGTTTCCATTTGACCCAGCTATTCCCTTTCTTGGTATCTTCCCAAAAGAATTAAAAGGAGCATACTACAGCAATATATGCACGTGTTTATAGTGGCACATTTGGTAATAGCTAAATCTTGGAAACAGCCCAATGCCCATCAACTGATGAATGGATAAAGAAAATGTGCAGTACTACTCTGCCATAAAGAAGGATAAACTTGAGACATCTGTAGGTAAATGAATGCACCTTGAGACCATACTCTTAAGTGAAACAAATTGGACACACATGTATAAATATTGCATTGTTTCTCCAGTGTGTGAAACTGAAAGTGTAAACAAGGACCAATATATATGATAGATATTGTGAAACAGGAAGAAATTGTTCAAATAGGAATGGGAACTAGGGAAAGCATAGGGGGAAAGTAAGGGAAAGGAAAAACAATGAGAAAAGAAGGAAAAATAGAAACAAAGCTTTTGTAAAACAAAAAGAGGAGGAGAAGGGAGGGGTGGGGAATGGGAAAACAGAAAAATCAAGATATATCATATACAGATACAAATTCCTTATGATGAATGTGATCATTACATATATCTAGAATGTTCCAATAAACTTTATTATATAAAAAAGAAAGAAATGAAAAAGTTGAAATCACAGCAGACATTATGGAAATCCAGAAGTCAGTAACTACTTGAAAAATTATATTCCAACATATTAGCCAATTTTGAAGAAATGGGCAGATTCTAGACAGATACAAACTACCAAAACTAACCCAAGAAAACATAAATATGCTTAATGACCCAGTAACAACCAATGAAATTGACACAGTAATAAACAATCTATGCACTAAAAAGCCCAGGACCTGATGGATACACTGCTGAATTCTACAAAGCCTTTAAGGATGCTATATCACCAATACTCCAGCTCTTCAAAGAAACTGAAAGGGAGGGAATGCTGCCAAATTCATTTATTGAAGCCAATATCACCCTGACCCCAAAATCAGAAAAAGACCCAACTAAAACAGAAAACTATAGGCCAACCTCCTTAATGAACATAGATGCAAAAATCCTCAACAAGATATTAGCAAACAGAATGCAGCACATTATCAAAAAGATAATCATATATCATGATCATAGGTTTCATCTCAGATGCAAAGATGGGTAAGTCAATTGTTATAATACATCACATAACAGAAGCAAGGTCAAAAACTGTACAATCATATCAATAGATATAGAAAAGGCTTTCAACAAAATCTAAAACCCCTTCATGATAAAAACCTTGAAGAGAACAGGTATGGAAGGACCATACCGGAATATGATAAAAGGTATATATGACAAACAAATAGCCACCATAATACTAAATATAGAAAAACTAAAAGCATTCCCCCTAAAATCAGGAACAAGACAAGGATGTCCATTATCACCTCTTCTATTCAGCATAGTTCTTGAAACATTAGCCAGAGCAATTAGGGAAGAGAAAGAAATAAAAGGGATACATATAGGAAAAGAAGAATTCAAATTATCATTATTTGCACATATGATACTCTACATAAAAGACCCAAAGAACTCCACCAAAAAACTCTTACAATTAATAACAAACTTCAGCAATGCAGCAGGATAGATCAACACACAAAACTCAAGCATTGCTGGGCATGGTGGTTCATGCCTGTAATACCAGCACTTGGGAGGCTGAGGAGGGAGGATCCCCACAAGTTTGAGCCCAGCTTGGGCTACATAATGAATTCAAAGCCAGCCTGTGGTACAAACTGAGACTCTGTCTCAAAAACAAAACAAAACAGGGCTGGGGATTTAGCTCAATGGTTCTGCCACCTGCATTGCAAGTGCAAAGTCCCAATTTTGATCCCTGGTACCAAAAACAAAAACAAAAACAAAAATCATTAGCATTTGTGTACACCAACAATGAATGGGATGAGAAGGAAATTTTGAAAATAATACCATTCACAATAGCTTCAAAAAAAATGAATTACCTAGGAATTAACCTAACCAAGGAAGTAAAAGATTTCTACGGGAACACTACAGTACTCTGAAAAAGGAGCTTGAAGAAGACATTAGAAAATGGAGAGATGTCCTCTGTTCCTGGATAGGCAGAGTCAATATTGTCAAGATGGCCATACTCCTAAAACTGTTATACAGATTCAATGTAGTCCCAATCAAGTTATCCAACAGCATACTTTGCAGATCTTGAAAAAGCAATTCTAAAATCCATATGGAACCAGAAGGGACCCAGCATAGCAAAAGCAATGTTGGGTAACAAGAGAAAAGCCATAGTAATACTTGAAATCAAGGTATATTACAAATGATAGTGATAAAAATGGCATGGTACTGGAACACATACAGATATGTGGATCAATGGAACAGAACTAAGGATACAGAAACCTCCTATGATGCATTCACCTATTTGATGCTCAACACAGGGGCCAAAAGCCCATGTTAGAGGAAGGACAGCCTATTCAACAAGTGGTGCTGGGAAAACTGATTATCTGTGTGCAGATGATGGAAACTGGACACTTACATTTTACCATATACTAAATTTAAATCAAAAGTAATCAAAGATGTAAATATTAAAACACAAACATTAAAACTACTGGAAGATAAAATAGGTAACACAATGGAAGACCTAGGTATAGGAAAGGATTTTTTAAACAGAACCGCAATTGCACAAGAAATAACAGCAAGAGTCAACAAATTAGATTATATCAGACTAAAAAACTTCTATACACCAAATGAATTAATCAATAGAGTGAAGAGACAATTTATGGAATGGGAAAAATTTTCGCCAGCTGCTCCTTAGACAGAGAACTAATATCTAGAATATACAAAGAACTAAAAAAAAAGTTTAAAAAATTAAACCACTTAAAATTAAAGATCCAGTCAAGGAATGGGCAAGAGAAATGAACAGACACTTCACAGAAGAATATATTAAAAATGCTTAACATCTCTGGCCATTAGAGAAATGTAAATTAAAACAATGCTAAGACTCCATCTTATTCCAGAAAGAATGGCTATCATTAAGAAATCAAACTATAACAAGTACTGCCATGGCTGTGGTGAAAACGGAACCCTCCATTGTTGGTGGGAATGTAAATTGGTACAACCATTATGGATATCAGTATGGCGATTCCTCAAAGAATTGAAATTAGAAATTCCATACAACCTAGGGATCCCACTGCTAGGTATCTTTCTCAAAGAGCATAAAACATCATACTATAATGATACATGCATACCAGTGTTCATAGCAGCATAACTCATAACTGCTAAATCCTGGAAACAGCCTGTATACCCATCAACAGATGACTGGATAAAGAAAGTGTGGTATCTACATATAATGGAATACTACTGTGCTGTAAAGAATGACAGACTTGAGATATTTGTAGGAAAATAGATGTAACTGGAAAATATAATGTTGACTGAAACAAACCATACACAAAAGCTTAAATACCATATCATACCTCTCATTTGAGTAAGGCAAAGTACAAAGAGAATAATGAAGAATAGATAGAAGGGGAGTAGGAGATGGATCTCTTGCAATAGGGATCCATCCAAGGGAAAAAGTGTGAGAGATAAGGAAGAAGGGAAGGGGAAATGAGTAAAATAAAGATATCCCATGTACAGGAACCTAATAAGCTCAGTTAATACAAACCTTACACACCATAACATGAGCTAAGATCAATGAATGAACAAGAATGAAAAACACGGTAGGGTAATTGGAGGACTCAGGGAGGAAAGAAGGGGAAAGGGATTTTTTTTTTTTTGGTGCCAGGGATTGAACTCAGATCCTTCCACTTGCGCAGCAGGCGGTGAAACCACTGAGCCAAATCCCCGGCCCGGGAAAGGGATTTTAAAAAAAGAAAAAAGCTGTGGTATATACATGTAACCACTCCTCAAGATGAGTACGAACTGTATGAATTGTAAACATACTAAACCCCGCCCCCTAAAAAACCAATTGTACCAAACAATTGTGTAGCACATTGTTGAAACTGTAATGAATAGAAAGATGACAGACTTAACAATAACAATATGAAGGAAACAGATATTAGTGACCACCTGCTGGGCCATAGACAGACTCACAGGGCTCCCTACATGGGGGAAGCTCCCTGCGTTCATTCTGAGCCCCTCTAGGGGAGGTGAGCAATGAGTTCACTGAGTAAGAGAGGAACACAAACATGTACAGGCATTTGCTTATAGTTCCAAAAATAAAAAGGTGTGATGAACCGGGATTTAATGAGATGGTTACCTACAGAGACAGGGAATGAATCGGTCAGAATGTGATTTTTTTTATTACATCTAAGTGACAGCTGTGTCAGCATTTTAATTACAAGAACAAAATTAATTTTTAAAAACTGAAAGAAATACAATTATATTTCATGGAGAAAAATTATTTTACAATTAAGTCCCTAACTTATGAACAAGTTCTGTTCTGGGAGAATGTTCATAAGTCAGATTCGTTCTTAAGTTCCACTAAGCGAGTCTTATACACCTCTGACACACATATATGATGTAAAGCATTAAAAATCCAAAAGCATACACAAAAATACTGTAAATAAATTATTTTTACTTTTACAATGACTTCAGAATGATGGTAAAGTACTTCTGCAATTTGTTCACATCTAAGAATGTTCATAACAATGTAAGGTTTGTTTGTATCAGTGAAAGTTCACAACTTGAATGTTTGTAAGTCAAGGACTTGCTGTATTTGACTGTGATGTGTTTTTATTAGACATCCTTAATGAGATACATGCTAAGGGAAAAAGGAATGACAAAACCTTGAATACTGCATTCAGTGGCAGTAAAGATGGCAAATATAGAAACTGTTGAAATAGGCAATGAGGGCTTCACTGCAACACGCACTATTTGCTTTACTTTTGTATCTGTTTGAAAATATCCAAATGTTTTAAAAATAACTTTTCAAAAAACCCCATAAGGTACATACAGTTCTGGCTCCCTGAACCCAGTCTTAAGGCTGCTGAGGTGCTGGATGTGTGCATCAGACTTGTATGTTGGGTGAAGAAGTCACCTGGGGCAGGCAGGCACAGCTGTGAAGGCACCAAGGCTGCATATGGTAGTGTAACTGACACTGCAAATGAAACTTTCAATGTTTAGATTTTTTCCTCTTAATGATAAACAATTTTCTTGGAGCATATAACCAACACACCCTCCTCTCTTTAGCCTCAAAAAAGTGGCAAAATATGTAGATGCAAGTCTCAGGCCAGGATTCAAGTTTTCTTTCCACAAGAAAGGGGACAATTAGCCTTAGATGGTTAAAAGTGATAAAGGATGTATAGAGATTTGCATTATCTCTCTGTGCTTCCCCTTACTCTGTTCTTTATAGCCCCTTTCCCACCTGTAAACTGGTGAGATGGTGATTTGAGGTAAATGAGTCCCTCCATCTCCTTGGTTCAAGTTGTAGATCAATCTTTTTTCCTTTTTACCAAAATAAGTGGTCTTATCCTGATCAAAATACCAATGACTTATCTCACAGAATTGGAGAAAAGAATCCTAAAATTCATTTGGAACCAGAAGAGACCTAGAACACCAAAAGCAATCCTGGGCAACAAAGTCAAGGCAGGTGGCATCATAATCCCTGACTTGAAATTATACTATAGAGCTATTGTGATAAAAACAGCATGGTATGGGAGAGGCCTCAGGCTTATCTGGCAACTCTCTTGAGGTCACACTCTTCCTGGGACAGCAGGTGACACACAAGCCCCAGATACCCTAGCCTAAGTCACTCTTGCCCTGTCCTGCTTCCTTCTCTTGCTTTCCAGACACTGGTCCCTAACTCAACCTTTTCTCCAAATTATTCCAGTACCTGCTTCCAAAGAGTAAGTATACTGGGCCAAGGATTTAGCACAGTGGCACCACACCTGCCTCGCAAGCACAAGGTCCTGAGTTCAATCCCCAGTAATGGGGAAAAAAAGTAAGTATACTTCCTCTGTATTATGCAAAACAAAAGAAATATAATGTAGCCAACATGTGTGTAGACATGTCCACCAACAGCCCAGGTCGGCCCCCAGATGGCCTTGACCCTGCAACACCCAACAGCAGTGGGAGCTTTAGCTCACGTCCCGGTTTTTACATCACCAACCCCAGGGGTGGGGCAAGAAAGAACAAGCTGATCCAGAGTACAGGGGGTAACACAAGGGTGCTCAGTACAGGAGTGAACCACAGTAACACAGTTAGAAACAAAGGAGCTGAGTCACTCCCTTCCCTCAATTTAACTTATATCCTGCTTGAATTATCCCAAGAGGTACAAAATAAAATAACAAAAGCCTAGGAGATCCCACCCCCTAGGTGAGAGCACAAGGTGCTCATACTGGCACTTCTCTTAGTAAAAGAGCATCATAGATAGATAGATAGATAGATAGATAGATAGATAGATAGATATGGACTAGGGAAAACGGTGGAGTGCCAAGTGCCAGTGGCACAGCCTCTCCAGGACAAGGTTCCTTAAGAACCAGTATTAGGTCTATCAATATTATATTACATTAGAACTATATTAGCAGGGAAATAGTACAATTACAATCCTCATTTCTATAGCTGAGCACGGGGTCGTAGCTGGTATTTAGAACTACCTTCTTCTACTACCCATTCTGCATTCCCTTGGCCTTCAGCAAGCACCTCAGCAGGTCTTGGTTCTTTCCCTGCTGGAGAAACCCATATCTTCAATCCTGAAGGCTCTGGACCATTTGTCATTCTGCTTGGATTAGATTGTTGTAGTTTCCCATTGACTTTAATAACAGGGTATGGTAATACTAAGAGGAGCCCTAAGGGATCTCCTGCATGCCAAGTATATTCTTCCTTTCCTCCATTGTGGAGTAGTAGTCCAATTTCGCCCTTGATAGTCTGGGTCAATCACCCCTGACAACACTGTGACTCCCTTTTTTTCCTCCAGAGTGGGCATTCACAGAATATTGTCTTGCCCTTTTGCCACTGCTTCCGGCTGTATAAGACTCTCCTGATCCAGGTCTAGCCTCTACTTCTCAGTGATTAACAGAGTTATTTTTGCTGATCCCCACCATGCGGGGGGGAGGTGTTTACAATACCAATCCACTGGGTCGAGTGTTCTTCGATCTCATCAGTGATCTATTTCTTCTGTAGCAATGGGTCCATTTTTCTTCTCCTCTGTCAATTCCCTCAATGTTCTCATATGCCCTCTACACCCATTTTTGAGTCTTCAGGCTGTTAATTTCCAGGATCTGGGCACCTTGTCCTGAAGAGGCTGTGCCACTAGCATTCACTGCTTGGCCATATCTGTGACACCCTTTTTAGCTTGTTTTCTCAGAACCACGAGGAGGCCAAAATGACCAGGGGGAAGTCTTAACTTCCAGTTCAATGGTGTCATTGTTGTGCTTTCTGGTACAAGGTTTTCCTCTTCTGGAACTAAGACTTCTAAGCCAGCAGAACATAAGGTCATGGGAACAGGAAGCAAAAATTTTGCTAGTGGATTGCTGTGGGTAATGGTGTGTGATATCACTCCCACTTCCACCTCTTGATTCCTGGACCTGTGAATTCCGGCTATAGGAGATACAGTACCATACAGGGGATGCTGATTCAAAGAATATACAGCCTTTTGAAGAACCTTGCCCCAGCCCTGCAAGCTACTGCCACCTAGCTGGCACAGTAACTATGTCTTCAAAAGACCATTCACCTTTCTATCAATCCAGCCACTTCTGGATAATGAGGAACATGGTAAGACCAGTTAATTCCATGAGAATGAGCCCATTGCCTCACATCTTTGGCCATAAAATGTGTTCCTTCGTGAGAGGCAATGCTATGTGGAATTCCATGACAGTGGATAAGGCATTCTGTGAGTCCAGGGATGGCAGTTCTGGCAGAAGCATTATGTGCAGGAAAAGCAAATCCATATCCAGAATACATGTCTATGCCAGCGAGGACAAAAGCATAGTCCCTTTCATGATGGAAGTGGTCCAATATAATCAACCTTCCACCAAGACACAGGTCGATCACCCTGGGGAATGTTGCTGGGGCCTCAGTGTTGGTCTCTGCTGCTGGCATATTGGAGATTCAGCAGTGGATACAGCCAGATGAGCCTTGGTGAATGGGAGTCCATGTTGCTAAGCTTATGCGTAACCTCTATCCTTACCAGGGCCACTCTGTTCATGGACCCAATGGGCAATGACAGGGTTGGCTGAAGAGGGAGATTGGCCACTATCCACAGAATGGGTCATCGTATCCACTTGATTGTTAAAGACCTCTTCTGCTGGTCACCTTTTGGTGAGCATTCACAAGAGAAACAAATATTTTTACATCTTTTGCCCATATGGAGAGCTCTACCCACATAACTCTTCCCCAAATATCTTTGTCACCAATTTTCCAGTTATGTTCCTTCCAAGTGCCTGACCATATGGACAGACCACTAATCAGTATAAAGTCACACATTTGGTCATTTCTCTTTCCAGGCAAAATGTTCTACCAGGTACACTGCCTGAAACTCTGCCCACTGTGACAATTTCCCTGAACCATTGTCCTTCAGAAATGTCCTGGAAAGGGGCTGTAATGCTGCAGCTGTCCACTTGCAGGCAGTGCCTGCATAATGTGCAGAGCCATCCATACACAAGGCCCTAGCCTTCCCTTCCTCTGACAGCTGATCATATGATACACCCCATGTGGCCATAGGTGCATGCTGGGAAACAGAAGGCAGTACAACAGGTGCAGGAGCCATAGGCATCTGGGCAACTTCCTTATGTAATTTACTTGTACGCTCTGGTCCTGCTCTGCCTTGATCGCATATGTACCATTTCCATTTAATGATAGATTGTTTCTGTGCATGTCCACCCTTATGACTCAGTGGATCAGACAATACCCAGCTCATGATAGGAAACTGAGATTGCATGGTGACCTGGTGTCCCATGGTCAAGCATTCAGTTTCCACTAAGGCCCAGTGGTAGGGCAAGAGCTATTTTTCTTTTTCTTTTTCTTTTGGTATCGGGGATCGAACTCAGGTCCTTCCGCATGTGCAGCAGGTGGCGAAACCACTGAGCTAAATCCCCGGCCCTCCAAGAGCTATTTTTCAAAGGGAGAGTAGTTGTTTGCAGATGATAGCAGAGCCATGCTCTAAGATCCTAAAAACCTCCACTGCAATTCACCTATTGGGGCCTGCCAGAGACTCCAAACAGCATCTCTACCTGCCACTGGTACTTTCAGTATCACTGGATCTACTGGATTTTACAGCCCCAGTGGCAGAGGAGCCTGGAGGGCAGCCTGGAGCTGATGCAGAGTCTTTTTTTGTTTGGGGCCCCTCAAAACTAGCAGCTTTCTGAGTCACTCAGTAAATGAGCTGGAGTAAGACACCTATGTGAAGAATGTGTTGCCTCCAAAATCCAAATAAGCCCACTGGGCATTGTGCCTCTTTTGGGTGTAGAGGGAGCTAGATGCAACAACTTTTCTTTTACCTTAGAAGGGACATCCCTACATCCCCCACACCACTGGACTCCTAGAAATTTCACTGAGGTAAAAGGACTTTGAATTCTTGTTGCATTTATTTCCCATCCTCTGGCTCTCAAATGCTTTATTAAGAAGTCCAGAGTGGTTGCTACCTCCTGCTCACTCAGCATAACATCATCAATGTAATGGACCAGTGTGACACCCTGTGGGAGAGAAAGGCAGTCAAGATCCCTATGAATTAAGTTGTGACACAAGGCTGGAGAGTTAATATAATCTTGAGGTAGGACAGTGAAGGCGTATCGCAAGCCTTACCAGTTGAAAGTCAGTTGTTTCTGATGGGCCTTATGGATAGGTATGGAGAAGAAGGCATTGCAAAATCAATAGCTGCATACCAAGTACTAGGAGATGTGTTAATCTGCTCAAGGAAACCACATCTGGTACTGCAGCTGCAATCCGAGTCACCACTTGATTCAGTTTACAATAATCTACTGTCTTCATCCAAGACCCATCCATCTTCTGCACAGGCCAAATGGGAGAAACAAATGGAGGTGTGGTGGGGACCATGAGCCCTGGATCCTTCAAGTTCTTGATGGTGGCACTAATCTCTGCAATCCCTCCAGGAATGTGATACTGCTTTTTGTTTACTATTTTACCAGGCAAAGGCAACTCTAATGGCTCAGAACCAGTGTCCAGTCGTTGCCAAAAAGTCTGATCATTTCTCTTTCCCCAGTGCACAGTCACTCGGGTAAAAGGCCTTAGGTCCTCTAAGGAAGGATGGGAGAAAGATTGTATAAATTTTTGGTGCATCAGGATCCTTCCCCAAAGGGACAAGGTCTCCCCTTCATTCAGGAGTTCTGGATCTGTAAATTGGGACAAATCCAAGAACTGGTTGGGGGGTCATGATTCCCTGTTACCATGACTTAGAGTAGGTTTGCATTCATTTGCCCTTAAATCCACCCCCCATACTGGGGATTGAACTCAGGACCTTGTGCTTTGAAGGCAGGCATGGCACCACTGAGCTAAATCCCTGGCCCTTAACTTTTTTTGATTATGGAAATCTCATAAAAATTTTGTAGGCTTCCCATCTATTTTACTTTTGGGAACACCTTGGCTAATCGCCAACGCCATGTCTCACATCAGATTATTCTGGTCATTGTTCTGCATCTGCTGTTCAGTATGGTAAGTGCACCCTGCCTTTGGCAATTAAGTGCTGCCACCTGGATGCTGCCACTCTGGGATCCAATCAAGCCCTCTGCCCTTAAGTTTCCCAATTGAGTAACTGCAGTACCCCCTGTAAGGTCTGGCATACAGAGAGGAGCAATGATATGGCTCTTCAGGGATGCTGGTGCTCCCCTCACTGATCTTTTCTCAAGGTATTAGTGAGGGGTACAGGAGGACTAGGTTTAATATGACTGATCCACTCCAGCATTCCCATTTCTCTAAGCCTCTGAATCCCCTTATCAAACCATAGAATCCCCCAGTAAACTGTGGAATGTCAAACATCTCTAACTCATTCACAGTGGGCCATCTTTTGAGCCATACTTCTACCATCCAGCCAAATAAACTAACATGTTTACTCCATGAGCTGCAACATTAAATCAGAATCCCTGCTTAATGGGCCCAAATCAACAAACACAGCCTGACCCAGTTGTGTATTTTTGCCACCATTATCTCACACACATAAAATCCAATCCCACACTTCCTCATCAGGCCTCTGCTTATGAGAGTTAGAAAACAAGTTCTTTGGGAGAATAGTGGACCTCATGGGCCACACTATGTACCTGATCCTTAGGAGCCTTCTGCAATTGGAGCCTGGATATAGGCCTAGAGGCAAAAGTGGGTGGTGAGGGTGGGTCATAAGGAGTGTCAGGGTTATTATGCTCCAGTCAACACAAGATTAGTTTCCTCTGATATACTAGAAGAGGCCAACACCATGGGGTGTGGGTGGAGATGCCTCTGCCATTGCTAGTGGGGAAATTTCCTCTGGCAAAAAAATCTCATTAGCAGAAACTTAACATCCTCACCTTCATCAGGATCCTCCCAAATATCTCCATCCCAGTTTATAGGATCCCATTCTTTTCCGATCAGTGCCCTCACCTTTGCTTCAGATACCCTTTGAGGCTGAGCATTAAGCTTATGTTGTAGTTCAGCCAATTGAATTATGAGTTTTTGGTTTTGGTTTTGGTTTTGTACTGAAGATAGAACTTGGGACCTTGCGCTTGGGAGGCAGGTGGTGCACCCAACTGCATTATGAGGGCCTCTGTTTGGGCTTCTGCAATCTCAGCCCTGCGGCTGAAAGAAACGATATTTTCTTCAAGACACACTTACAAGCTTTTAAATTTCTTATGTATCTGGAGCTAGAAACTTGAATCTTTTGTCCAGAGATTTTAAGATCAACCAGTCAGCATCATTATATTTCTCACTCTTCCAAAAATATTCAAAACTTTCATGTATGGAGTCACTAAATTCCTTATATCTCACAACTGGTGAATCAGGATAATCAAGTCGATCTACACTGCAAATTACTTTAAACAGTTCATGCCAAGGATTATCAGTATTCACCACAGAAGCAGATGGAGAGACCATGGCATCAAATTAGAATGCCAGGGCCAGGGATTTAGCTCAGTGGTTCTGCCGCCTGCCTCGAAAGCACAAGGTCCTGAGTTCAATCCCCTGTACCAAAAAAACAAAACCAAAAACAAATTAGAGTGCCAACTCCAGGAACTCCTAAAGCCATTAAAGAATTTCATCTTTACAAGTGTTTCTCTAGAGCCACTCCCAGTACTAAAATCTGTATCAGTCCGTATTTACTAGAGAAACAGATATAACACAAGATATACAAATATATATGAATTTTCAAGATTGGCTTACAATCCCACTCACAGTTGGATGAGGAAGAGTCCAGAGGGTCTGTGTGCACACTGGAGACTGAAGGATTTAGCCAAAGGTCTGGAGCTCACTGTAGTGCCCCATGCGAGTCTATATCAGAAGGCTGATGGGTCTGTGCTGGAAAGCTGAAGAATCTGCACCAGAAGTTGAAGGGTCTGCACTGGAAGCCAGGAGATGATGTCCAAGGTGAAGGCGAAGACTGGAGTTCCTTGAGAAACAGAAGCCAATTCATCCTTCCTCACAGGGTCAAGCTGCTGCCTCAGGGTGGCTGTTCCACACCCTGGGGTGTGGAATGGCTGAGCTGATTTATTTAAATTTCTCTTAACCAAATTTCTCAAATTGACACAATCAATCATCATACTTGGCAATTTGGTGGGGGGGGTCTGTTTTGTAATTTAGGCTGGCCCTGAACTCACTAAGTAGCCCAGGCTGGCCTTGAATTCATGGAGATCCTCCTCCTGCCTCAGCCTCCCATTGATATGGGGGGAACAGATGTAACTATATATATCTAGATAGATATAAAACTATATCTATCTAGATATATCTAGATAGATATATCCAAAGCACGAGTTCATGTTCTCTGAAGTCAAAGAATTAATTCTAGGAACAATGGAGGTTAAGAGTAGAAAAAATTTATTGAAAGATAACTTCTAAGAGAGACAGAAGGGGGACCAGAAAGTGGGCTACCTGCTGACCCTGTTTCTCAAAGGCGTTTTATGGGACAAAGCCATGAGGTAAGGCAGGTTCAGGGAGACAAAACTATAGTCAACTAGTGACATTGCAAGTACAGTTGCTTTTATACTGATCCAATGAGATATCACAAAGTGGGCAAAACCATGATCAACCAATAAGTACAGTCGCTTGGATGATATTGATTAAATGGGGATTCAATGGGGAAACAAGTCACATAGCAAGCTTACAAGGAATGAGCAAGGATTTTCAGTAAGGGGAGGGTCAGGGATCTTTCCTGGAAGATCCTGGTCCCTCACCCAGGTGATTGATACCTATTTGGAATATCACTGCTATTCATCCTACAAGGGTGCCCTAGTTTCTCTTCTTTTACAATGCTGGTCCTTCAGTGAATGTGTCTTGATTTCCTCCAAGTTGGCTCCTCACAGGCTGGCCCTAACTGTCTACAAGATATCTAATTAACTTACCTATCTATAATACCATCACTTGGCAATTCTTTCCTCACACACAAGAACCCTATTATTAGCCCACTCAACTGTAATAACAGCAGCCCGTCTGAGAGGTACTGTGGTGGGCTGACATGCAACCCCCAAAACGTATGGCCATGCAGTCTCAGAATTGACCTCATTTAGAAATATGGTCTTCACAGATGTAATTAAAGATTTCCAAATGAGATTATCCTGGACTTAAGGTAGGACCCTAAATTCAAGGACACGTGACTTTATAAGAGAATGAAGAAAGAGAACTGGACAAAGGGAGAGCAAGATATGAGGATGGAGGCAGAGCTCAATAGCACCTTTGGTCACTGAGGCTGAAGAGGACTCTTGGATCCCTGGGAGGAAGGATGGCCCTGTAACACTTTTGTCTAGACTCCTGGTCTATAGGATAGAGACTAAATTTCTATTGTTTTCCCCAGCGCTTTATTAGGGCAGACACAGGAAGTTGATACAAATTACCAAGGGCCACACGGGTCAATATAACCCTCAGAATATAGGTCACTGTAAACCTCAGAATATAGTAACATAGTTACAGAATATAGCTGTTGAGTAAAACAAAACCCTGAGTCATGCCAATCTATATAACTGAATGAAATGAAAGGGGCAATTTCTGAGAACCTCCCAGATATCAGGGCAAGGAGTGACTTCACAGCAGGGTAGGCTGCCATACATCACCTTCATAGCCCCATCAACATGAACACTGCCAAGAATTGACAATCCGAAAATATAGTGTTGACATTTACTATAAACAGCTAAGCTGTAGAAATATTATAGGCAGTCAGCTAGGGCTAGACCCTCGAGAGTCAGGACAAAGGTAAAACACATTACAATCATGGCCAGAGATGCATCCATTGGAGACCAGGCCTCAAAATAAAGACGAGATGATCAGGCCTGCATATAGTACTTCCCCAAAGGACAAGATAAGAGGTAACAGCTGGCCTAATTGTCTAAATAGATAGACATTAGTTACCCTGGTGGGTGACCAAGACCTCTGGACCCATCATTTCCTAGAAAAAGCCTTTGTTCTTTCCATTCACACTTGTTATATGACTTGTTTCCCCCTGGATCACTATTACCTAAGCTATTATACTTGTAACCTTATTGATCATAGCTTTAACCCACATTGTACCCACGTGGTTTTTGCTCTACAAACTTTCCTGTAAAGTGGGGTCCTTGGCTACCTATTCGGGACCCCTCCTGCCTCTCAGGAGCTATCCTCTCAATAAATATTTTCCTACTCTTAACCTCTGTTATTCCTAAAATTCATTCTTTAATTTTATTTTTTTTAAATTTTTTTAGCTCTTAAGTTAGAAATATTCTTTACTTTTAAAAGTTACGAGGCATATTATAAAAAGGTTTAAGTGTTTAAACTTAAAATCATGTTAGGATTCGGTCCACTGTCATGCTAACCCATAGAAGTAGATGCAAAACAAGTTGCCTTAATGACAATAAAAGTAAAGTAACATTATCTTTTATGATAGAAAACAACTGATATATAACTGGTGATGTTTTAAGACTCAGAAGGAGCCAGTGGCAAAATTAATGGAAATAACTGAAGTTATATAATGCCAATCATTGGCAGGCTATTTTAAGGTCTGACATAATCTTCATATTATTTCTAGAATTGCATGTAAATTATTACTAGGGTCTGTTTTGTAACAGACCTTGAACATGTCCTTCAATGTACCAAATTGGGTCAAAAATAAAAGTACTTCAAAAGTTAAGAGCAATAAATATGTAAGAAATTATTTTGCTTATTAAATGTTCTCTCAGTAAAATGGAGAATTAAGTGTATTATATTGAGTACTTTTACAATTGGTAGCATAGCTATTTTAGTAATAAAAATTGAGCACCGAGTTGTGGCCAAAGCTCTTAATATCAGTAAAGATCGAAAGTTATTTTAGTTCAGTAAGACAGCTCAGATTTCTTTACGTGTGTTGCCATTTTTAGGTTTATTTCACAATATTTGATATATATAAACAGCTGGCACTGATTTTCAGCCAATCTACAATGATAACGATCAGTTAGTTTTGTTGACATCTGAGTAGCGTTTCATAGCTCTGTATTTCCTAAGGAAGTATAAGGCTTCTAGCTCTTTCATTACAAATTCATCACGTTCAATAGGTTCTCTGATCTTCTCTGGGTCCTTCACATCTTTTTTTAAATTTATATATTTATTGGCACATTTTAGGTATACATTTACATTTATCATTGGGTGTTTGTATCTGAACATGATGTATCTTAGTTATTTTTTCTCCCATTACCTGTGCACCCTTCAGCCCCTCCACCTTTCCCACATCTTTGTTTTTAAGGAAAACATTCTTCAAAAGCCTTTTAAAATGGTCTGCTCCTTTGGGATAATCCTGTCCAAGATACAGCAGATTTTTATACAGGTACAATACTTCTCCTCTTAAAGAATTAGCCATTTTCATTTAACATGGAAATTAATCTACTTTTGTAGATAACACATTTCACTGCCTCCAGACCCCAGGATCTGGAAAACAACACTCAAGCCCTTCCCCGCACGCCACAGCTGGACAAGCCTCTGACCACCTCCACTTCTCTGCCGGCCGCCCTAGGAACTGTCATTCTTCAATTTTAAAGAACACAAACTCGGTGCATCAAAGACTTTTTCTGATTGTCCCTAGTAGCTGTTCATTGTTACTGGCAGTTTCTTGTTATTGGCTCTTGGCAGCTGCTGGCTGTCTCTCATTAATAATGGTAGTCGTTGTCACTGATAGTTATAGCTGTCTCAGCGAAAAAAATCACACCACGAAAATGTCCAAATTAAAGAAGTCTTTTTAATAGCTGGCAACCAAGGACAAGCTCGTGCTCCCATCTTCCTTGGTACCCATCAAGCAGTGAAGCCTAGTTTTTAAAGGGAAAAATCACACAATAGAATGTCATGATCTCATCTTTGAGCAAGCATGGGGCACAGAAGCAGATTGCAAGTTAGATTAAAATACAATTTTGGGGATCCAGCAGGAAATTCCTATCATTATGGTTAAGGCTGAAGTAAAACATGACCTGTCCTTTGTTCTTAACCACAAGGTAAGCTATGTGCTGGTTAATATCACTTTGAACAAGCAGTCTTGGGAGGAAGGATAAAGTTCAGGCACAGGCTATTGAGGGGGTTTCTGGTTAACTCGCTTACTTCAGTTACAACTGGTAGTTGCTACATGTCATTGGTTATCACTAGTAGTTTGTGGTTATAACTAGCAGTAGTTGCTAGTTATCACTGGTCCTTACGGGTAGTTTCTGCTTATCTCTAGTTGTGATTACAATACTTTGTCATTTGAAGATATCCACAAAAGACATAATCTGACACCCTGCTGAGCAAGCTAATGCTGTTCCATAGTCTAAGTGCCACATTTTAAACATATCTGCACCTTTTGTTGATAATTTTCCTGTTTAAAATAAACCAAAACAATTTGTAAGATGGAGCACAGGTTTTTTCTTCTGATATAAATGATAAAATGAAAAGCTATTCATGGCCTGTGTCCAAAAGACTCAGGTTCCTCAGAAGGCAAAGATCGGCCTGTTGGGCATTTGAATAGGTTTTTTTTAAAAATGCCAGCTGGACAGAGGCACTAAGGCCAAAGTCTGTCAATATTTCAGAGGTGATCAGAGTTCAGGCATAGCCAGCATCACCCGGGAGCCCTTCATCCCACTGACATATACTTTTTGTTCAACCATGCCTCAACCAAAAGGTGGAAAATGGGCCCACAAGTGTTGAGAGGAAGCCACTCTTTGGAAGATGTGCAAGCACGGAGCACCTGCAGCCTCCATCCCTGCCCTCTTCTGCTGCAGCCTGGCTTTGTGGGTGGGCTTGGACTAGAGTCCCTGTGATACAGCTTCACTGTCTTCATGTCTGAAGATCTCACTGACGGGACAGGTGGTTTATTTTTTTTATTACAGAGCGCTGGAGAAAAAACAAGTGACTTCTGTACAGGAAATTGTGTTTAGATACATGAAAAACTATTGAAGGTTAAACAGCAGGAGAGTCGGCGATACAACCAAGAGCTTCAACTCCACCCCCTACCTCTGCAGTACGGACCACACACCTCACACAAACACTCCCTTTTCTCCTGCAGGCCCACACAGGCAGCCTGCAGCCTCACCCCTACCATTACTCTGTTCTGGAATGGGGGCCCTGTGTCCCACCACCTCCAGGCTCTGCCTTCCATTCCTCTGCTTTCTGGGATTCACATCCATACCCCAGGGTACTGTCCTCATTCTTGCCCTCACTCTCCTCACCCAAGAGGAAACTTCTGGGGGAAGTGTCCTGGTCTTTTTGCAGTGGAGCCTTCTTTGTTCTCCTCACCCACTGTGGCAGCTTGGCCATTTGCTCCTGCCCAGGTGGCACCAAGTTCATGTCCCGGAGTCCTTTCTCATTCTTCTGTTTGTACTCCATTATTTGTTTGTTGAGTGCCTCATGATCAATCCCACACAGATGAGAGTATGCGGCAGGTCCTGGGGGGTCATATGGTGACAGGCCATCAGGGTTCCTGGGAGAAGAAAAGAACCTTCACATTAAGCACAAGCCAACCCCTAAACCAGGGTGAAATGCCACCACAGGGTACGTCCTACATCTCCACATAGGTACACAGTTGCTCCTGAACATTTATGTATCTGAAGTGACTGTAGACAGGATTATGGGAAGGGGACTCCAGTTGTGGTTCTCCAGCATCAGAACCAGCTAGCAACACAGTCCTGTGCAGCCATTCAGCATGGTCACTAAAAGGATTTTCAACTTTTCTCATTTAAGCATGGCCAGTAAAAGAGAAGTATATGCGGGCCTATACGTGCTGTCATTTAGGATTCTGATGCATCACATGCCAGTTTTCTTGGAAGCCAAACTGAGCACAGTTATGCCATCCTCTGACCCTCCAATACTCAGTTCCAGAAGGTCTTCAAATTCCTGGTTTGGCTCCCTGACCCTTCTCCCCAGTGCTGGGCCCCTACCAGTCCAGGATGTATCAGGCTTGCTATGGTGTGGGGTCCTCCCTGCTGACATCTGTAGGCTAAACTGTAGACACATTGCTGGGTCATAGGGTCCAGGTACCCAGGGATATGGGTGCTGTTCAGTTCTGGCTGTCTCATGCCTGGAATGGTGCCCTCTCCACAAAAACACCTCTGTTCTCCAGGCTCACGCCCTCCCCCATAGGCTATGTCATATTCCTCAAAGCCTTCTCGGACCTCCACCAGTCATCTAAACCCTTACTTTTCTGCACTTTTCTTCCTAACTAAAATGGACTTATCTGTGACAATCAAGACTCCCCTAGCACAATTCATGTTCCACACCAGGGACCACTCAATGATGTTCACAGCTGCATCTAAAACCTGGAGCAGGGCCTGGAATGCAGCAGGCACTCAATAAAAAATGCACTGACCAAATGGAGGTGGGGGGGTGACACTCCCTTCCTTGCTGGTTGAGTCATGGCTTTGAGTCCATGGGCCAGAACACGTGGACACCTGCTGGGCCCATGGTAAGTACCACAGAGGCAACATGGCTAGTCAGGACACAGGCCATACAGCTACTGTGGAAAATAGCAATCCTATGCTTAATGCTATCCCAGGGAACGAGAACACACATCAATAATATGCATCACCTGAAATCAGCTTGTGCTGTGTTGCCTATTTCATCTACAGGCCCAAAGTCAGCTATTTCCAGCAACCGATCAACCTGAAAAGGAAGCACAGGGGAGAGGTAGGCTACACCTCCCACTCCCAACACTCAATGTCACTGTCTCTGAAATAGGCCCAACCAGTCGTCTCCTGGGATGGACCTTGCCTAATTCTTTCTGTGGATACTTCCTCCACACTGGGATCTGCTCTACAGCTTGAGCTTTCAAACACTTAACTATTATTTTAACATGTCACATTTTCTTTAATGATGAATGGAAATGTGTAAAACTTGTAAACTTTAGACAGATCTATGAAGATATCAGTTATATATCAGTTGAATCAAATAACTGATATTCAAGGAAACAATCTGGACTCTTTCCTCAGCTCTTGAAACTCACAGGGAGGGAAACCTGGCTCGCCAGAAGCAAAGTAAGTGCCCAGGCTGGGAGATCCCGGGAGAAATGGCAGCAAAGTCCATGGTCTTTGAAAACTGCAAAGATGTGGGGATTTGCTCCAAGGGGACTCCTTCCACAGGAGTCCAACAGCAGGCAACAGTAGGAAAGGGACTCAAGCACAGGTACCAGAGTGCACTTCATCATGCCCCATTTGGGGAAAGGGGTGACTATTTAAATCTAAAAAAATCTTTAAAAAAACCTTAACTTCACGGTTCCCAGTATTACCTTCCCACAGTGACTGGATGAGAGACAGATACAGGAAACAGCCATGGATAGGGACTGAGCTAGAAAGAGATCATCTGAGAAGTTTAAACTCAGGCCAGGAAGGACAAGGGCCCCATGCTCCACCAGTGAGAAGCCAGGCCCGGCTGAGTTACTCTCAAAAACAGCTCAGTCTTGGGCCGGGGATTTAGTTCAGTGGTGCCACTGCCTGCCTCCCAAGCACAAGGTCCCGAGTTTGATCCCTGGTACCAAAAAACAAAAAACAGCTGGGTTTGAAAGTGCCTGCCAGCATTAAGTACTTGAACCATTACCCTGATGCCTACATCCAGCACAGATCTGAGGTCTGACTGCCGTCCCTATCCAACATAAACAAGGACATGTCTTAATCTGGACACTGCCACAGCCTGGGATAAATGGAAGGCCCTCTAGAATAGGGAGGATAAGTCACAAACCCACAAGCCAGAAGGCAAGGTGAAGAAAAACAAGACTTGCTGTATTCCAAACTACTCATTCAAAAATAAAGAATTTCTTTGTTTTGGGACTCATTTTCTTTCTTCTTTCTTTTTTTTCCCTGGTACCAGGGGATCAAACTCAAGACCTTGCACTTGTGAGGCAGGCACAATGCCACTGAGCTAAATTCCTAGCCCTCATTCTCTTTTATTTTTAAATTATTAAAAAAAATTGTATCCCATTCCCCCCAACCCCCCTCCCCCCCTCCCTATGTACAAAAGTTGTGTTTCCATTTTTTCCTTCTATTTTCACTTTTTTCCTTTGGATTGATTTTTTTTTTTCTTACCTTTTTTTTTTTTTTTTTTTTTAATGGAGACAGAAACTCACTATATACTTTAAGCTGGCCTTAAACCAGGACCTTAAGCCAGGATCACCTTGAAATTGTGGCAATCCTCCTACCTCAGCCTCCCAAATATTGGGAATTGGGATTACAGGGATGCACCACTATGTCTGGCTTTTTTTTTTTTTT
>NW_004624806.1:341578-362495 GCF_000247695.1 Heterocephalus glaber
AAAATCATTTGGTTAGCCTAGTTCTCCTGCCTACAGCCCAGCTATGGAATTCTGAGACATAACTCCATTTTGGCCTCCGGTCACAACTGAGACCTCAATGATCAGGTGCTGCTGTGATTCTCCAGGACCAGAAAGATTCTGGGAGCTGAAAACATCCTGGGAGGAACAAACATCTACTCAGTTCCTTGTTCTTGGATTGTTACATCTTATTTACGCAGGATGTACTGAACTCTCTGCAAGTCATTTGTTACATCTGTTTCTCCCAGTAAGCTGGGAACTTTGGTCTTTGCCACCCAGAGCAGCACTGATGAGACCCAAATCTCAGATTCTTCTCAGTCTCATTTTTCTAGCTTTCCTGTAATTTGCCATGTACTGCCTTGGCTCGCAGGAGACTAGGACTTAACTGCAAAGGTTCTAGTAACGTCCCCTTTCCCTGTTCCTTACATTTTCTCTTTTTCTTTTTATTTCTATTTTTTATTTTGCATATTGTTGCCTTTTTTATCTTCTATTTCTCATTGATTTTTTTCTTTAATTCTGTAAACATCCTTCCACTCCATAATAGTATCATTTGTCTCACTTTTTTCCTCATCTCTCACCGTTTAAGTTTTCCAGTTTCTCTTTTCAGTTTCCTATTCCCAATCCCCTATATCTTTAACAGTACGACTACTGTTACAGTTTGAGTCTAGATGCCCTCCCAAAGCCTCATGTAGTCATAGGCTTTTCCAGAGGTAGCTTGATCTAGAGTGTGTGATGCTAGAATTGATTCATGATGCAATGCTAGGCTCAAGGACACTAGGATTAAGGGTGTGAGTGCTACCCACCCTAAGTAGTCTGGATAAGATAATAAAAGGGGCAGAAAGATGCTGTTAAGGTCCCTTGTTGCTTTTGCTTTGTTACCTTCTGTTCCTCCATGAACTGTTTCTCCTCTGCTATACCTGTCTGCCAGACCACCCAGCCTTGGAGCTAGCCAATTGTGGTCTGAAACCTCTACGAACTGTGAGCTAAATAAACCTTTCCTAATTTAACTTTGGGTGTCAGGTATTTTGTCTCAGCAACAAGAGAAATGTAACTAACACAGTCCTCTAACAACAATGGGAGGCGTATGTTGGGGAGCTCAGCCTAAGGCTGTTCAACTCAGCACAAGCTGAGCTGCACTAGTGCCTTGTAGGGAACAGCAGCTTCACTCCTTTTTCTGGCTGGAGAAATGTTTCACTGTCGAGATTACTACCTGCACAATGTTTTCAGTGTTACCCGTGCAATGAGTAACAAAAGATTAGCGGAAAAATTACATATTTTTGTTCTGCATAGATAAATCTTATCTGGTCCTCTAGTGAATAATAGTTGTCTAATTGTAATATTACCAACACTGCTGATTTTTGGTAAATGTTTTTTAGACATAACATACTTTAATACCTACCAGGCAACTACTACCCACATAAAACATATGTACAATTTTTTAAACTTTATAACTAACCAACCTATAAAGCAAGGAAAATGGTGGTAAAAACACTGAAAAGTCACAAGGCAAAACATGAATCTTATAGGGTCAATGTTGTAAGGTCACAGAAAATCACAGAGGCTGGAAGGAGGTGAGGGGCAGGGCAAGTGTGGGAAGGAAACTCTGGCTGCCTCAAATGCACAGAAAACAGCCATTTCACTCATTGATCAGAGTTATAGTAATGTGCATAAAGATTCATAACCAGAAGAAGCACCTCTTTGGATGGGAACAGTTGTATCCTCAACAGTGATTTTTTCTAAAAATTGCATTACCTTTGAGTATTTAAAAACTAGCTTAAAATTTTACCTATATAAAAGTTCATATTATAGAAAAATGAATTGGGCCAGGGATTTGGCTCAGTGGTGCCACTGCCTGTTTCACAGGTGCAAGGTTCTGAGTTCAATCCCCAGTACCAAGAAAAAAAAAAAGATTTAAAAGCCTTACCTCAGCCAGAAGTGCATTTCTTCTGTCTTGAACAAACACTATTGGTGGCACATTTCTGAGGGTCTGTTGGGACATCAAAAGGTGCCTGAGGAGAGAACAGAGACTGCATGTTTCAGACTCTACCTTGACATTTAGCAGACAGGGGCACAGTGCTCAATGCAAGGTACATGACAATCTCCCAAGGCTAGAAGTGAGACTTGCTCATCTGTTACTCAGGTGAAAATGAGATGAGCACAACAGCCTGCGCCTGCAGTCCCAGGGCTTGGGAATCTGGGGTGGGAGATCACGTGAGCCAAGGAGCTCAAGGCCCAACCAGGCTGAGGAGCAAAGTGAGACCCTATCTCAAACAAACAAACAAACAAACAAAAGAAACAAAAGAAGGAAAAAGACAAGAAAATAAAATGCTACAAACCTTCTTCAGTGAGTCACCAGTCCCAAAAGGACACAAAAAGTATCAAAACTGCAACTCCTTTTAATTCTTCCAAAGCAACTGAGATCATCATAAATAACCTCATATGAAAATAGGGTGTTGCCTGCAGCCCTGTGGGCTCCAGGGTTTGGATGCTCAGAGTTCTTTCAGCACAATTTCACACTCACATCCCCAGATACTGGGGAGAATGGATCTTTGCACTGGTCACAATCACGGTATATGAGGCCAAGCTAGATGTGGCACATACACCCACTAAAAACTACCCACAGGAATCTGGGGCTCAGCAAGAAGAAACCTCAACACCAAACCCTAGGTGACCACAAGAGCTAGGAAATGGGACATTTAGCTCAACCCAATTTTCTGATTACCTAAAAACCAGAAAACAATAGTACTATATCAAAGGTTCTTGAAAATTTCTCATTTTTGTTAAACAGTAAAAGATGAAATTGACCAATCTTTGATAGTTTTAGAGACTTTTAGGGATCATCGCAGTGAGTGTCAGTAACAATAAAGCAGGGAGCTCAAGACAGCATAGGAAAGTGCTATAGTTTTTATTTGGATGAAGTCCCACAAGCTGCTCTGACTGCCAGCACTATCTCCTCAGTGACAGTAAGTAAGGAGGCAAGAAGAGCAGAGGAGGAGAGGAAGGCAGGAAAAAGGCATCTGATCCTGAGCACTGCTTGGTCAGCTGGATTTCTGCATTTTTTTAAGACAGAGGAGAAAAGTCAGTTAAGTTCTTTACTACTGTGCAGATCAGTGATTCAAAATTTTTGGTCTCAGGATCCCTTTACATGCTAAAAAAATTACTGACAATCCCAAAAAGCTTTTGTTTAAGTGGTTATATCTAACAATATTTACTATACTAGAAATTAAAACTAAAAAAAATCTAAGTGTATTACATCATTTTAAATGATAATAAACCCACTAAATGCTGACAGGGATTTTAAATAAAAAATAGCTACATATTCAAAGAGTGTTCTGAGAACAGCTGCACATTTCCTGAGGCCTGCCTGGTGGAAGAATGATGGGAGTTCATTACTGCATTTGCATTCTTTCAGAAGGTGGGGAACGTGAAGCATTCTGCAACGCTGGTTACCCAATGGGCTGAGGCAAGAAGCCTGCAAGTTCAAGACAAATTTAGACAATTTAGGGAGACTCTGACTCAAAACACAAAAGAAAAAAGGGCTAAAGATGTAACCCAGTGGCAGACCACTTGTCTCGCGTGCATGAGCTTTGGGTTCAAGTCTCAGTATAAAAAATAAATAGCTTTCAGAAAAGTGCGGATCTTCTTTGACCACACACACACATACACACACACACACACACACACACACACACACACACACTTCAACAAATGAAAGGTCAGCTGAAATGTGGAAGCTGAGTCCACACCAACTGACACATCACACTCCGAGATAGGAAAACACACCAGTCTCTCCACACATTAATGGAACTTCTACCCATGCATGGTTTTGCACCCTTGTACGTTCCTCACTGATAAGGGGTCAACAGTAATGCAAATTTTCAGAACACTGATAGTTTATCACACATTTATTTGTGTGTCTTTTTTTTTGGTACCGGGGATTGAACTCGGGTCCTTGCGCTTGGGTAGCAGGCGGCGAAACCACTGAACTAAATCCCCAGCCCCATCACATATTTATTTGTTAATGTCAACAGAACAGTCTTCAAGTACTTGGAAGGTTTTGAACTGGATACCAGTTTCTACACTTCTGGTTTGTTTGGGGTTTTTTGGTACCAGAGATCAAACTCGGGACCTTCTACTTGGGATGCAGGCGGCCGTACCACTGAGCTAAATCCCCGGCCCTACAATTCTGGTTTTTACTTGAAAGTTTACATTTTAATACTGGCCATGGAAGTGGCACGTTCACTTGGCTCACTTTTGAGAATGTCTGCCAGATGCTCACACCTGAAGAGCTGCAAGTGCTCCCATACCTCTGTGCAGTATTCTTCCCACAGAGGCTGTCATGTCTCAGCAACCATGACCTCTACGTGCTTCCCACCACAAAGAATGCTACAAACACATATACTCAGTCTAGACTTAGTAAAATAACTGTTTTGTTTTTGTTGTTTTTTTTTGCTTGTTCATCTAGGATACTTTCAGGTGAAAGTGGCATTGTGTTTCATGATGAGCACTGGCAACAACATCACCAATAAGGTCCCAGCCTCAGCAACAATGAGAAAGATAAAACACATCTTAGTATTGCAAAAGTAGTGAGTTGTGTGGTTTCTTTTTTTCTGCAGTACTGATGACTCTCTACCACTGAATCACACCCCTATTTAAAACTGATTTATCTATTTATTTTTTCCTGTTTTTGTCTGTACTGGAAATTGAACCCAGAACCTCATGCATGCTAGCCAAGCGCTCTACCACTGAGCTACATTCCAACTCAGTTTTAAAAATTTTCAGACAGGGTCTTGCTAAGTTGCTAGGGTTGGTCTTAAATGTACAATCTTCCTGTCTTAGCCTCCTGAGTAGCTGGGTTACATGCCTAGCTGGCATAAATAGTTTTAACTTTACAAAGACCCTGATGGGATCTTTAGATCCCTACTGAACTTTGGGAAAAGCTAACTAGATTACATCTTATAGGAAAATGCAAATTATGCTTTGAAATTCAAGAAAATGTTTCCAAAAATTTCCTTAAACACAAAATCTTTAATGAGAAAAATTTAAAGTCTACCTTCAAGTGAAACAGCTGGGCAATCTGAGGTGCAAAGAGGAAGTAAGTACATGTAGAAGGGAAATGCTATCACCTCATGTGTGCAGCACTCCTCTGCAGGATGGCCTCCGTGTGCTTATTCTGGTCAGCAGAGAGACTTGTCTTCCAGTACACGCGGCAGGCTGAGAAGTCTGAAGCCAGAGAGACCTGAGACCCATGCCCCAACCACAAGTTACTTAGTTCACAGGGGTTTTCACAAAGACAACATCCTGGAAGTGGAAACTACAGCTTCCTTTACAGTAGCTCTTATCCCTAAACCTATGAAACCCTGAAACCCTGAAACCCACTGTTCCCATGGCATCCTGACAAGAGTCCACCACCTGCTGCTGCAGAACACCAACAGCCAGGGAAGCAGGGCCACAGAAACAAAACTCATCTTCCCATCTTCTCCAGGTCCTGACACCACTTGGATAACCTCTATCCAAACCCACTGCACTTGCTTAACATCCATTTCTTGAAATGCTCATGGAAAACACCTAACAGCTGCTTATTGTCCTTTGGCTCAATTCCCTCTGAGAGGGCTAGAGGACCCTTTTTGATTTTCTGTTTTGTTTTGAACCCAGGACTTTCTACTAACATACATTCCAGGGCCTTTTCAATTTGAGATTCAAGATAGGGTCTTGCTAAGTTGCCCCGGCTGGGCTCAAACTTGTGATCCTCCTGCCTCAGACTCCTGTCAAAATAATGACAGGTGTGTCCAGAACTCAGAGCATCCTTGGACCATTTACTCACAATGGCTGGGTAACTGACAATAAGCCAGAGGCTATTTGGTCATCAGGCTGCAAGAAAACTAGCTGCCTTTGGACTGTAGCACAGGTAACCTCTGTCCCAAAGATTTAAACAACCAGACTCAGTTCTACCTCTGCTGCCCCAAACCAAGATCAATGGAGTGAGGAAGTCAGGTAAGACTGACATCCTCACACCATCTCTACACCTCTGGCCCCACATTCTACCTTGGAGAGCTCCACATTCAGGTCATACACCTCCTGGCTCACTTCAGGTGTGGACATCAAATCTATCAGGGCTTTGTAGAGGAGGCCACTCAGGGCCCTCAAGCGCACATGGTCTTCCTTCCTGGTCTTCTTTGAGGTAGCCTTCAGGAGGGATTCCAACTTGGATGGCTTGTAAGTCTCCATTAAGAGAAAGAGCACACATGAAACAAGGGTAGCATTAATAATCAGCACTAACTTACACTCCACTGACTTAGCACTGGTGAGGGCTCGAATGAAAACTAGATAGATAACCTCACTTCGGAGCTGTGAAGTCTGTCTCACAGAACTGGACCCTTCTAGTTTTACCCACCAGTCCTCCAAGATTAGAAGTACTGCCAGTTTAACTTTTTGGTTTTCTTCCAAAAATTCATTTTTTAGATATAATTCATAGACCATAAAATTGACCCTGTTAAAATGTGTGGTTCAGTAATTTTAGTATACACAATGTTTATTTTTTTCTAACTGGAACCACTTATCATATAAACTTCTACAGTACATACACACACTAAAAACTGAACAGATGTTAAAGTATTAGACTTTGACAATAGGACATTCTAGAAAACTTCAGAGTTGGTAAATTTTCCTCATAAAAGGCCAAAATCCACAGTTCCAGTGGCATCCACTCCCACCCACCCACACAATCCTCTCCAGAACACAACTGGAGAGTTAGGCAAAAGCTTGGCTAACCTTTTCTTCCCCCCTAGTACCAGGAATCAAACTCATGACCTTGCACTTGCCAGGCAGGTGTAGCACCACTGAGCTACATCCCCAGACCTAGCTTTGCCAACTTTTAACCTTGCTCCCATCATGACTATAAAAGCCACTGCTACCGCTCAATCCTTACCAAGTGAGACTCCAGGGAAGGACCTTCATACCAAAACTTCTTTCTATGGGGAGAAAACAAAAATTATGTTGGACCATATGGCAAATTAAAGAAGAAAGTGCTACATAAACTACTTTAAGAGGTTATGACAGCACAGTTATATGGAGGTAACCTTGGACAGAGAAGGCATATTACTTGAGATCTAAGAAATGGGCAATTCAGCAAGAATGTCTAAAAAAGTAAAAAGGGGGCCAGGGATGTATTTCAATGTGAAATCCCTGGGTGAATCCCCAATATCAAAAACAAAACAAAACTCTATCTCCTCAGTGGCACATAAGCACAATGCCTAGCTGACCAAGTGGTTTCCCATGGAGGTATATAAATTATACCTCCTAATACACAGCCATACACGTACGCAGTCACTGAACAATTAGGTAGTCGACAGGAGGAGCCATACTTCTTATTGGTGGGGAGGGAATTACAGGCAAGCAATGCAAAGAGGCTAAATGATCCATGTGGTGGGACAGTAGAGTTGGAAACAGATGGTTACATATAAAAATGTTTATTACAGGTGAGCATATATAAAGAGTGCTCAAAGATTCTATTTTTTGTTTTTTCAGCTGAGAGGCCCCAACAAACACCTCAGTAAGAGTTAAGCACATCTGGCACCCAAACCATGGTTTCACAACACCACTTTCCAATAACCAGGCTCCCAGGAGAAATGGCTGATTGTAAGGCTGAGCCAAAAGTATATAAGGTGATTATCAACCATTTTACAGCGCCAAAAGATAAAGAAATGCTAAATACTTGCAGACACAGCAAACCCCCGCAAGATGAGGTATGTCACAGGGACAGAAGAGCTGAGAGGGTTCCTAGTGGCCTAAAATGAGCAAGATAAAGTAATACTGGATTATAATCCACGAGTCCACATCGTGAATTAACGAGAAGAGATTTATCTCCACACAAAAGTCTAAATTAATTCATGAATATAACTCTCTACTCTTTAGCAATGGCTACACAGACTTCCTCCCAAACAGCAAAGTACAGAAGGGTGAAAGAGGAGTTGGGCAGGGTAGTGTATGCCTGCAATCCCAGCACTCTGGTGGCTGAGGTCTCACTAAGTCACTAAGTTGCTCAAGCTGCACTTGAACTTGCAGTCCTCCTGCCTCATCCTCCCAGAGTGCTGGGATTACAGGTATGCACCATCACTCCTGGCTCAGTATCAGTTCATTAACAGATATGCAATGCTAACTTAAGGTATTAAATAGAAGTGAACCAGACGCCCTTAAAAGGGAACTTGGAGTATCTTTACAACGTCTGTAAACCTAAAAAATATTTTTTAAAGTTTATGAAAAAATCCACCATACGTAGAATTTAAAGTGGTGTAAAAAATCAAAGTGCGTATGTTTTATCATTACAAAAACTGACGACAAACTTTATTCATCGAATTAAAACCACATAGAAAGTCAGTATTAATTCGGAAGGGAAATTCTTATAAATATTTCTTCTTTCCCTCTTTGAAGAAATTACTATCCTTATAAAAAAGGCTTCTAGTGACTACAACCAAAATAAATGGACATACAGTAACACTTTGCGCTTTTTTTTAAACCCTACACACGTTCCTGATGTAATATAAGGTTTTAGGAGACTTAAATGCATAAAAGAACAGAAGGAGGGGTGTGAAGACACGGCAACTCAAGCTGAAGGGTAGATGGTGCTAAGTCGCAGGGACACGGGTCCCCAGTGGACCTGCCCGTGCCCCGCAGATATGGCGCTCGCCTACCTGCTTTTGGAGGCAAACTTCTTGAGCAAGTTTTTGTTGCCATAGGAGGCCGCGGAGCCCCGCAGACCCCGTGCTGGGCAGAGAAGCCGCACACTATGGCTGCCACCCCACAGCGCGCGCAATCCGGCGCAGGGGGACCACAGTTCGCGCGCCACAGCCCACATGCCTCGGAGATAGCTGGAACACAGGCAGGCGCGGGGTACGACGGGATGCGTGGGCGGAGCGAAGAAGGCTTTTGGGCGGGGTTATGACAGGCGGGTGGTAGGAGAGACAACGGAGCGGGCGGGCGGAGCGGACACTTGGGCGGGGCGCGGGCCGTAAATGGAGCAGTGGTTGGAGGAGGCGAGTGTGGACGGAACGAGGGCGGTCAGACCTGGGGCCGGATTCTCCGAGGCGGAGAGGCTGGCTCTGGCCCGGGCTTCAAACCTGAAAACTAGCCGACTCCTTTGGCCATGCAAAGCAAGGAACACAGCTTCAAAGCACAAATGATAGACAATGATAAGGACTGCGCATTTTAGAAAAGCAGGAATAAAGAGTTGCGGAGGGTTTCAACCACGTGTGAATACCTCTGTCTATCCTGATGTAAACATTGCCCGGTGTGTACATACATTTTGAAGCATTACACGTTGTCCCCTAACACTTGTACTTCCCGTGTGTTTAGGTATCAGGTTGAAAATTAATTTTAAAGCAGTTTTAGAAAAGTGGGGAATCAACAGGACTGTGTGCTGCACAAAAGCATTGCTTTAAGGCACGGTGGGCCACCTTCCTAGGTGGGTGGATGCAGGGGGTTACCTGCTGGAGAGAGAACCTTACATCTGCCAGGCTGCGAATGACGGGTTGTTCTCCCTATTTGGGGGAGGAGGGGGTACCGAGGATCGAACTCAGGACCTTGGGCTTTTGAGGCAGGCACGGTGCCACTGAGCTAAATTCCCAGCCTAGTTCTTCCTATTCTTACTGCCAGTCTCTTTGCTCCTGCCATGATTTTCTTTTCCCTGTGATACTCCAAAGGAGTTATACTCATCCCAAATCCATACTTGTCACAATTCTCAACAATTCTTGTCAGGCATGGTGATGCACACACACCCGTAATCCTAGCACTCTGAAAGGCTGAGGCAGGAGGATCACAAATTCGAACCCAGCCTGGGCAATTTAGACTTAGTGAGATCTCGTCTCAAAATACAAACTGAAGGGCTGAGGATTTAGCTCAGTGGTGCCGTTGCCTGCCTCCAAAGCGCATGGTCCAGAGATCGATCCCTGGTACCCAAAAAAACCCACAAAAAAAACAAAGTAAAAAGGATTAAAGATGTAGCTCAGTGTGAAGGGCCCCTAGGTTCAATCCCCAATACCAAGAAAAAAAAAATCCCTGGAGAGCAGAACTTCACGCTGTTTCCTATGGTAGCCCCAGCCCCTAGAACAAGACTTAGAACAGGGAGGTTCTCAATAATTATTTATTGGATGGTTAAAAGAAATATACAGTGATTCATGTATCAGGGAGAATATCTAATCCAAGAAGAAGCTAACATAGCCCACTAGGAAACCCTCAGATGTAGCCCAGGGTTTTAATCCAAATTCAACTTAAAATCAAACATAGAGTTTTCATTTAAACTCAGCTATTTACTGGCTGAGACTAGTCAAGTAAAAATAGAACCTTTCCTCACAGAACTGTCTTGAGAATGAAGTGAGATAACTTCAATAAAAGTTACTATTACTATTATTAAACCTTTTCCTGCCCAAACAGTATTAAACCCATCTATATGATGGGTATAACATATGTAAAGTATACAAAAATTTTAAAAATTTCTCATTTAATCTGCCATGTTTTCATCCCAATTCTCAGTCCAAATAAATCATTCAAGTAGCACTTCATTAGGAAAGGGAAAGCCGTTGAGAGAAGCCAGGATGCTTTCAACCAATTTTCCATTTTGGCTTGGTGAGTTGCACTTCCAGTGTGAGGTGTCAGAGTGATGTTCAAATTCAACAAAGGATGATTTCTGAAACACAGATTGAGAGAAACTAGTCTCTTTTACTTCATTCTTTGGTTTCACCTTCCCTGGAATATATCCCCACCCTGATGTAGGGAGGCCTCAGTGCCCACTCACCATTACACCCATGTACATGTAACTACTATTCCCCTAACCCTAATTTAGAAGAGCCAGCATTTTGGGTTACAAAACATACCCTAACTGGATACATGCCATCAGCATACAGCGGCACCACATAATGGTGGATCAGATACACTGGCCCACAAGACAGCAAAGGGCTTTAGGGGAGACGGGTACTGGTACAACCCCACAGAACAAGCTGAATTTGCTTTAAATGAGGAATGGCAGGCAGAAGAAAAGGATCTACTAACTAGAATTAGCAGATTAGAGGGAGTTTTCTTCTAGGAGAAAGGCAAGGGATAGAAGTCAGCCTGGAGGGCCAGGGATTTAGCTCAGTGGTTCTGTCGCCTGCCTCGAAAGCGCAAGGTCCCAAGTTTGATTCCCAGTACCAAAAAAGAAAAAAAAGAAGTCAGCCTGGAAAGGCAATGGGGCATGGTGAAGGGGGTCAGGCATACTCAAACCTAATGCTTAGACCCCAGCATCAGAAAGGGGATGTAAATTCACCCACAGGGTCTCTCAACAATTTTGATACACATAAAAGCTGAAGTTGGTATGGAGCAATTGGCCCCTATCTACCCGAGCTACCTGGGATCAAGAGGTACATTTTAGGGGCCGGGGATTTAGCTCAGTGGTTTCGCCGCCTGCTGCGCAAGCACAAGGACCTGAGTTCAATCCCTGGTACAAAAAAAAAAAAAAAAAGGTACATTTTAGGAGTCATACAGACTCCTAAATCTCTGGAAATTCTCTGGAGGCACTTGTAATTTATATTGGTATGCTGACTGCCATCACTCCCAGAATTGACTGAAATAAGACCCAGCCTGAAGTACTGTCAGTGGGGTAGAAACTATTCAGAGTAGCACCCATAGCCTCAGAGGAGCAGGTGGGCCTGCCTCCTAGCAGCATACTTTGGAAACCAGTCTCTCTCAGTACAACCTTTTGTAAACCAAAGATTTACGCAGTGTCACTAACTAACCCTGACATTCCTACTTTTATTTTTTCATATTAGAGCACACAATGGTAAGCAGCAATGAAATTTCTCCCCAAAACTCAGGATGAAAATTCAAACACGTGTGACAGAGATCATATGAAGACTAGAAATTAATATGAACATCAAATGATTAAATTAGTTATAAATAACTGCCAAGTTTCTTTGCTGCAGAAATGAATTCACGTGCGATTTGGGGAGCATGACACTTTTAAGATAAACCAAACTTTTGGACATAACCTGGTATTTGTCCATGAGTTTTCTTGGGGGGTTGAAATAGGGGTCTCTCTATGTAGTTCAGGCTGGCCTTGAACTCTCGGCAATCTTCCTGTCTCAACCTCCCAACTGCTGGGATCACAGGCATGTATCACCCATGCCCAGCAATGAAACTAATATTTTATGAAAATGTTTATTTCAGCAGAACAGACCATAGACATCATGTGACTTTGCAGGTTTTGAAATAAATTTACAACTATTTAAAATGTTTATGTCTGATTTACATTGAAATTACTTTTTTAGTTTTAGATCAGTTGTTTTCAAACTTTTTAGTCTCAAACCTGTTTACACTCTCAGACTTGTCCAGGGAGGTGTTGACCCAGAGGCCAAACTGTCTCCTGCACACAACAGGATGGGCCATCAGAGGCCATGGACTACCAGAGTCCACGTCCCATGGTTCCATGATTCTGAGAGGCTGCAAGGTCAGCAGTTTCTGTGGCCCCTTCATCCAGAAAGACATATAGATTCCATCAGGTCCTGTTACTTGGACAGGGACTCTAGGTGTGTCACATCTAGTCCTGCAGCCTTAATGACACCAGTCTGCAAAGCTTCTGTCAGAGCATCTTGATCAGTTAGCAGACCTAAAACAGTGAGACAACTATTGTGTAATCACCACAAGCTGACCACATACATGGAAGACGTATGAGTCATTTTAGTTTAGCTACACTTTCAAACAGGTAATTTTGTTCCAATGACAGTATTGTTGATAGCACAAGGCTTTACATCCATGTCCTCTGCCCTCCATCCCTGCAGAGGCACACTGCCTAGATGCTTGCCCTTAGCACCCTACCCTCACAAGTACCAACATGCCTGCATCAAAAGGACATTGTCTCTCTTCTTTCCAGGCACCATATCAAACCCACCATAATATCTAATAATGGCAATTTCTGAAAGTGACTGCTCATGAACTTCATCTCCATAAACTTTAATTACCCCTAGAGGATCAAATTATGACACCACCCTCACCCTGAATGGCCAAACTTAGATCCAAAACCCTCCATCATATACATTTCTCATCCTTTTCGTTACTAATTTGAGGTTCAAAGTAATGTAAAGATAAAAATTTAAAATATTTCTAAATACAATCTAAAATTTCTTAATTCACCTGCCAAGTGGATTTTTCAGACCATTGCAGCCACTCAGGAATAATGGGGCACAAGAAATGCCAGGGCAGAGTTGGGGGCTCTTTTGACATTGTTTCCTAGCCACGCTGCCTTCAAGTAAACTGTACCTCTGCCAATGTTGACAAGGATGGTACTCAGCTTCATCAGCCCTAGCTCCCATCTCTGGATCAGCCTCTGAATCTGCTGTATCAGGCTTAGGGCCAGCATCGTAAACTCTGACCGCTGCAGCAGGTCATCCAGCCTCTCACGGAAAGTGGTCCCAACAGCTTCTTCCTTCTCCAGCTTCCTATGCAGTAAACTGCATTCTCATCAGAAACTTACCTGGTTGCCCAGAGGGAGGATGTCCCCTCCATAGATGAGTCTCTTGGGAAACCAGGGTTGTTCCCACCGGATCAGACACTGGTGGGAATGGGCTGGATCCAGGAGGCCCAGAGTCCAGGCAGTACCATCCACCCCTGGGAATCCTTGAAAATGCTGGATCATTTGTGGACACGTTGCCTGCCCTAGTATCTGCAGGATCACCAGACTAGAGACCCTGAGGGAAAAGCTTCCTCTCCTTGGCCTTCGATCCAGTGTCTGTGCCAGCCCCCAGCACCTGTGGAACCCAGACCCGCTTCTGGGAAGGTCAAAGGCTGGCAGACTATCAGACTGCAGGGCAAGAAAGAGGAGGGGAGGCGTGGGAAGAGGAGGAAAAGCCTTAGAGTGCTTTTGGTTGCACAGAAGCAAGGACAATGCAGGCAGAATTGTGTTTTTGTTTTGTTTTGTTTTTGATTAAATCCTAACTACTGATTACCCAGACAGCTTATTTATTCAACTGAAATCCTAAGCTCTAGGAGTACTGCCTTACAAATACAGAACCTAAAAGTAAACAAATTATTTTCTAATACATCTCTGGCCAGACAGGCTGGAGGAAGATGGATGCCTAGCTCACCTCAATTCCCCTTCAATGCCCTGCCCGCACTTACTTGGTCCTGGCATCCCTGCCAGTTGGGGTGGCATGGAAGAGCAGCACATTTACCCTTGCAGTGGTGGGAAACTAAGGTTTCGGAAGGTGGAAAGAGGTACCCACCTGCACCATGGTATCAACTGCTACTCAGTGGGTGTGGGCTCATCTTCTGTGATCAAAAAGTCACTTTGGAAATGAAAAGGAATTCATATTGTGTTGGTACCCTGAATCTCTCTTCTTTCTAATGAAACTTTCACCATGAGAAGAAATTAGTCCACATTTACAGGGAATTGTTAGAGAATACTCCAAATCCTTCTCTACCGTCAGCTTTCCCTTTTGGAGAGAAAGAGTAAGGAAGCAATTGGGTGCACAGGACAACACACTGGCCATACTGAAGTTAGTGGTGGTCTAAACTCTACTAAACTGCCCCAAGTCCAGTTTCCAAGCTTTACCTGTGGTTCCTGTTGTCATACAGAATCTTCATTTTGAACACTTTGGCCCTTTCAACAATCTTATACCCGATGGTGCCCATGCCAACAGTCCCCAAAGTGGTCCCTGACACTTCCTGCCCCATCCAGTTTATAGGGAAGTCCACGATGTCTGGTAAAACAGCCAACTGATAACCCAAATTATGCAAAGTGCAGAGTGAGACACAAAAATGGCACCACAACCAAAAGAATACTTATGACAGAGCATAAGGTTGAGAAGTTGGATGTAGATGTGAACATTTGCATTCTCTGTGCTTCTGAGATGCGCAGCAGGCATAAGTGGTAGTTTCCTCAAAAGAAAACTTGATGGGAGAATGCTTTGAAACAGCAGCTTATCTCACATTAAGGATTTCTGGATAGAATCTATTGCTTTTGGGGTGTGTGTGTGTGTGTGTGTGTGTGTGTGTGTGTGTGTGTGTGTTAATCAGTAGCCAGAAATAGGAAGAGCCTGGTTCTTGCTTCTTTTCTCACACCTCTTCATGCCAGGGCTCCCTTCGGGAGGGGCTTTCCATAGGGCTCTCAGAGTAAGAGTGGATCCACCACCACCTGTCAGCACTGACCCAAGGGTGTTCCCACAACAGCCCTGAAACTACTTTGTACATATTTTACCTTGTTATGTATGTTAGTAAAATTTGGTGGTGGAGAAAACTACTACTTTCAGAGACAACTTTTGACTGTGCTTCCTCTGAGTTGCTCAAGGAGCTTGCATATGCCCAGGAGGGCTCCAATTCCCAGAGATATGAAGATATGTGCCATGTGAAGAAAGTAGGATGAGAAAAAAACACAGTGTTGAAGAGACTTATTTGCATATTTTGAAATTATTTTAACATATGTTATTAAATATCTGTCATTTGAGTCTTCAAAAAAACCAACAATGTCATTTGACCTTCCACAACCGAAGCTGAGGCGAGCAGCTATCCCATCCCCAAGTTGGCTGTGGGGCTGGACACTGCACGTGGTGTGTTGGTCACCTTCACACTACAGCTGGCAATGACTAGCAGCTCCAGGTGATCTAAGCCTGCTCCTGAGCTGGCAATGAGCTTCAAGGAGGCTCAGTAGCAGCTCCAGGCTAATCACTCAGGTTCCACCTCACATACAATGGACCCTTGACTTATGAACTCAATTTGTTTGCAAGGGCTGGTCATAACTCAAGTTGGTCAAATTGAAGGCTCAGGCTCCTCTACACAGCCTTCAATGTCTCTCTCCTATATACACACAGATCCCAGCATCCTTATAGAGAGACATTAGCCCAGGATTTCTCAATTAATCCTACACAGGAAAGGATGCTGTCATGTTCCTTCCAGAACTCTTTAAGGGTTAAATCTGTATGAGAGACCATCTGGAAGCACAAGCGGCCAGCATTCAGGTCGTAACTCAAGACTCTGGTCCTAAGTTAAAACTAAAATTCCAGTCATAACTCAAGTTGTTCGTACGTCAGGCTGGTTGTAACTCAAGGGTCCACTGTGATATATATATATATTTATACACACACACACACACACACACACACACACACATATATATCTTGGATCTTTTGACTGAATTTTATTTTATTCTCTAAATATTCTTTCATGGTAATGAGAGTGAAATGCTTCTGTAGCTCTCCAACACGATCATCACATATGCCATGTGGTCCTTCAATTCCTGACACCAGAACTCCAGGCAGTGCTGGGTCTCCTGAAGTCTGCAGATAGATATGACACCTGCAGTCAAGCAAGAGTCCAAGGCAGTGACACACACACTTCTGCTATGCACAGATCACCTAAGTCACAAGACTCGAATTCATCTATTTCCTGGATAAATTCCTATGTACTCTGAAAGGCAACAGGCTCAGTGTCCTGACTGCCCATGTCTCTTCATGTCCACTCTATTTTGTCTGGCTCTTTTTTTATCCCTTTGACCTGACCTCAGAGGCAGCCTGTGAGATGAACTCCTGGTTATCATGCCCATGTACCCCACACCAGAATGTAGATGAGCTTGCTGACCCAGAAGGGATGGGGCCCATTACTACTCCCTTAGCATCATGGGATGGCTTGAGTTCTCTTGCTTACTGTCTCCCCTTACTCTCTCTTTCTGTCTCTTTCTCTGTCTCTTTCTGTGGCAAGCCTGCAGCAGTGCTCTTAGGCTGCCCTGCATAAAGGTCATGTGATGAGTGACAAGGAGATCCTGCCAGCAGCTGAGGAGCCTGGGGATGATGGCAGACCTGGCCAATTCCTGAATTGTATGCTCATGAGAGACCCTGAACAAGGACCACCTGTGTTAGCCTCTCCTGGATTTTTGAACAATGGAACCATCAGAAAAGAAATGTTTGTTGCTTTCAGTCATTAAGTTTTAGGATAACTTATACATGTGGGCTAGGGAAAACTCCACTTCTATCTCCTATCTGGGCCAAAAAATAAAATTAAGACACATTAGCAGGCAAACAAACAAACAAACAAACCTTTAATTCAAGTTTTATGCAGCATGAAGCCCTCATAAGGAAATAAAGTACCACAGAGGCAGTTAAGTGTCAACATTCACACACTGAAGAAGACAGAGTGGCAGGTCACAAGATGGAACAAGATCAAGGGGCTTGGGTCAGGGCAGTTAATTGGCAGAGAAGTAGCTGGGAAGAGAAAGGTAAGTTTAGCAAGATTGGTCTGTACAGATTTCTCTCTGTAGTGATAAGAATTCTATTCTATAGGGAAGATATCTCTTACATAGAAATTTTATCTCTTGCTTTTAAGAACAGAATAAAGGGGCCAGGCGTGGTGGCACATTCCTGTAATCCCAGCACCCTGGAGGCTGAGGCAGGAGGATAGCCACTAGTTCAAGCCCAGCCCTTGAAGTACATAGTGAGACCCTATCTCAAAAAAAAAAAAAGAAAAAGAAAAAGAAAGAAAGAAAAGAACAGAATAAAATCCCAGGATCTTTTTGTACCTCCAATGCTTTTAAATGCCTTTAATTCAAAATGGCAAATATTCTGGAGCAGCATATTTTGGGGTAGCATATTTAATATAACTGGCCATTTTTTACTGCGAAAGTTTAAAAGTTATTTTATGTATCATATGAATTATACTTTTATGCTCCTTGTTCCTGCTTAAAAAGGAGAAACATTTCCAACCTTCTTCTGGAAAGAAAACTTGATGCTTTCCAAGTACTGAGGCTAACAAATGTGCTTTACCTTAGAGTCCCTGGAACTTGGCAGGAAAAATAAAGCCAAAGAATGTTCAAAATCTGTTCAAAGCTCAGATTAAAACTGGTTCAAATACATGGCCAGGGATTTAGCTCAGTGATGCCACTGCCTGCCTTGCAAGTGCAAGGTCCCGAGTTTGATCCCTGTACCAAAAACAAAACAAAACAAAACAAAAAAACACCCTGGCTAAAATACAAACAAACTCGTTTTTACTTTTTGTTCAAGATAAAAATAGTTAATTTTACAGGGAGTTGGCTCAATCCTTGACTTCTGCATCTTTGACTTCCCACTTGTTACAGGGCGATACTGCACCCACCACACTGTCCTCACTGTCATTGTATGTGACACTACATACACCACATTGTCATTGTCAGTACCTGTGTCACTGTGTACCCAGTACACTGTCACTGTCAGCACCTACAGGTGGGAAAGCTTGAGATTCTTCAACTGTTAAAAGGGATTTATCTCAGTGGTTCCGTCTGCTGCCCTGCAAGCTCAAGGATCTGAGTTTGATCCCCAGTATCAAAAAAAAAAAAAAATCCTATCTCTTTAAGTCTTTCTCCCAGTGTTTGACAGGAGGGTACTTCACCTCACTTTCCCAAAACTTGCTTCAAACCAGCAACAACTGGCTATCCTCTCTTTTCTCTTCTGTCCAGGCCCTCATGACCTTTCTTGTCTTTTTTACAACCCATTTCAAACTATTTTTTTTTCACCTGCTAGTAACCCTCGATCTCTCATGAATGAAAACATCAAAGTCATTTGTTCTCTGCTCCCACAACCCAAGCCCCAGATTCTGCACAGGGGAGGCTCAAAAACAGGCTGAGAAAAATTCCCATTAGTGAAGGGAAGGTGACTGCTCATATGGTAATGCTTCTTCCTAACATTTTCTTTAAAAGACCTTACCATGCCATTTTTGTCACCAGCACATTTATCATCTGTGAGTAAAGGGCTGAGCATAGCCCTGCCTCATGGTCAGGACACATAAAGTCAATCTCTTCAGCCTTTTACACACTCATACCACCCCTGTGTGTAGAAGACAGAGTACATCCTATTCTTGCTCTCAGAACTTTTAAGGCAGTCTTCTCAGTTGTAATATGAGTTGATAAATCACATGTGCATCATATTTTAAAGGTATATGGAAGGTCACATGGCAGGAGCCTGTTCTTAACGTGAATACACAGCTCTTCAAGTTTCCACTGCCATTCCAACCCCACTACCCATGGCATTCACAACCAGGTTCAATGAGTGTATGTCTAAAATGCCTATTCCAATTTTACAAAGAACCTTACAACTCAGTAACAAATTGATAATTAACCCAATTTAAACATGGACAAGAAAAAAAAAGACGTTTCTCCAAAGAAGAGACACCAATGGCCAGTAATCACATGCAAAGCTATATAACAGCATTAACCAATCAGAGATTGCAATAAAAAAACACAAGGAAGCCAGGGGTAGGGGCGCATATTTGTAATCCCAGCACTCGGGGAGGCTTAGGCAGGAGGATTACAAATTCAAGGCTACCTCTTGGTTCAATCCCAGTACTGCCACCAAAAAAAAAAAAAAAGAAAGAAAAAAAAGAAAAGGAAATTGTTAAAGATGCTACATAAACTAAAGTTCTATGTCAATGTTTTGTCTCACTTTCCATCTCTGGCATGACTGCACATGTTGATAAACTTTTTTTTCTCTCTTGTTGATCTGCATTTTGTTACAGAGTTCTGTCCCAACTACAAGCTTAGTAGAGTGGAGGAGATATTATATCCAGCCAACAGGAGACATTCATCTGTCTCCCAGGTGTGGAAGCCTTCCTGCTCCCACCCAAAGACATGGCTGGCCTCCCTGCCCTTCCCCCAGGGCTGTAAATACCATCACTTAACCCTGTCTCAGGCACACTTTCTAAAGTCCAGTTAAAGCAGCTCTTTGGAAACTGTGTTTATTTTTTACAGGCATTTTTTTTTCTAAATGATATTAAAATGTTGTCTTTATTTTATTTAGAATCTTGAAGGGTTAACACATCATGGGAAATGAACAACTGTATAATTTAGGAACAAGTAAGTAAGTGTCAGTAGAGCATGTTTGATGACATCAAGAGCAGAACAGTTCCTGGGATAGAAAGTCAGATTTGTTATTGGTGGTGCAAAACTTGAAGGACAGATTTCCTACAGAACGTTAGAGGAATTCTTTAGAGGCAATTCTTTAATTTTTAAAAGACATTTTTTTGGTACCGGGGATCAAACTCGGATCCATGTGCTTGTGAGGTAGGCAGCGGGAACACTGAGCTAAATCCCTAGCCCTAAAAGAAATTTTATTCATGTCTTTACCTAGTGAACTACACTATGGATTATGCCATGGCTGGTCCCCTCCACTTTCTTTATATCCCTTAGGATGAAATCTGGATTTGCTGAGCATTCTGTAATCATCACATGACCTCATAAGGGAACTTTTGGGACTTGCAGATTGTTCTGCTGTGCCCTGGCTCAGGTTTACTGAGAACTGCACTCTGGGTCATGTGAGGTCTCTCAAACCACAGGTGTCAACAAACCCAATAATTTTATGTCAATACAATCAAAACGTGTTTCGGAAAACAAACATTACCCTCCTAAAAGCTAGTTTGACAGGGATTGCTAATTTAAAATGAAAAGAGCTAAAAAAAAAAAAATGAAGAAAGAAAAAGAAAAAGAAAATAACAACAGGATTTGTGCAAAGATCTAAAAGCATAGTCTGCCAAAGCTGGGAGACTCTCTTAGTAAGAAATACTGTACAAGCCGGGCATGGTGGTGTATGCCTGTAATCCCAGCACTTGGGAGGCTGAGGCAGGAGGATTGGCCGTGAGTTCGAGGACAGCCTGGGCTACATAGTGAGTTCAAGGCCAGCCTGAACTACACATCGAGATCCTGTCTCAAAACAAACAAAACCAAAAAACAAAACAAAAAACTATACAGTAGTGGGCCAGGGATTTAGCTCAGTGGTTTCACCACCTGCTGCGCAAGCACAAGGACCCGAGTTCGATCCCCGGTACCAAAAAAAAAAAAAAATCCTATCTCTTTAAGTCTTTCTCCCAGTGTTTGACAGGAGGGTACTTCACCTCACTTTCCCAAAACTTGCTTCAAACCAGC
>NW_004624806.1:363198-373945 GCF_000247695.1 Heterocephalus glaber
GAGAGAGAGAGAGAGAGAGAGAGAGAGAGAGAGCGCCAAAAGCTGGACCCCAGAGGTCCGCTGGCCCTGCCCACGACAGACTCCGCCCACAAGACCCTCCCCCTCTTCCCGGAGGCGCGTGTAGTAAGCGCACGGGGCAGCCTAGCAGAACCTGAGGGTTGAAGCCTAGGAAGAGCGGGGCTTGACCAAACACTGGCCGGAGAGGGACCGAGGGCTGGCTGGGGCCCACGTGCCCTGGGGACAGTTCCCAGCCTGGCCTCTGCTCTGGATAGGAATGGAGCCGGGCGCGGGCCCGGCTGGGGGCGGGCCACAGGAGTGGGAACAGAGCAAGTAAAGGTTCGACGTACCCTCCCTCACTGCACCCACCCCCGCGGCAGCACCCATCTCTTGTACACAGCAGCCCCAGTGACTGTGAAAAATACATAAATAGATGTCAGTCCCGTGATTAAGACCCCTCAGTAGCTCCCCTCTGCTCTTATGAAGTGTGAAGGCCTGAGCACAGCTTCAGAGGCCCCCACTGTCTAATCTGCAAACCTGTTACAAATCCTTTCATGCTCCCATCATTCCAGTTTGCGTATTTTCAGTTGTCTGAGGCTGCCAGGTGCCTTTCCCTAGTCTTGTTCCCAGGCTGCCTGGAGCTTTCTCCCCAACTGTTCCCTGGTTGAGTCTTGTCCTGCAGGTCTCAATTAAAATACATCTTTTGAGAAGCTAGTACAGTTAGAAGCATGGAAGTTGAGGGACCCGCTCCCTTCCTTTCATTCAACTATAAACACAACACCACGGTAAGAATTATCCATGTTTAAATAAATGATGTCTATGAAAAATTCAAAGCTACATCAATGGGTTAAAGACAATGTTCTTTCTTCTCAAGCTCAGAAACAACACAAAATGTCTGCTCTTGTCACTTCTATTCAGTACTGTACTGGATATTTTAGTCAAGGCAGTTAGGCAAGAAAAAGAAGGACATCTATATCGGAAAGGAAGACGTAAAAGTATCCCTATGTGCAGATGACATGCTCTTATACATAAAAAATCCAAAGGAATCAACAAAGAATTATTAAAAGTAATAAATGATTCACCAAGGTAGTAAAATGCAAAAGCAGTATACAAAAAATAGTATACAAAAATCAACTGTAACATGATGTAGTGGCTCACACTTGTAATCCCAACACTTAGGAGGCTAAAGCAGGAGGATTGCCATGAGTTCGAGGCCAGCCTGGACTACATAGTGAGTTCAAGGTCAGCCTGAACTGCATAGTGAAACCGTCTCAAAAAGCCAAAAAAAAATTGTATTTTATACACTAGTTATGAATAATATGAAAATGAAAAATTTAAATGCCATTTAAATAGCATTAAATAAAATATTCAGGACTAGATTTAACAAAAATATGAGATTAACAATGAAACTATAAAGCGTTGTAGAAATTAAAGAGAACATAAATAAATGGAAAGAAAACTCATTTTCATGGATTGAGAGAAGTGTTGTTAAAATGCAATACAGGCCACTGTGGTGGCACATGCCCATAATCTCAGTACTCTGGGAGGCTGAGGCAAAAGGATAGGAAATTTAATCCCTGCCTGGGAAACTTGTCTCAAAAAATAAAAAAAGGGCTATGGATATACCTCAGTGCAAAGGCCATGGATTCAATTCCCAGTAACATACCCCCACATACATACACAAAGATAACAATACAACATAAACCAGTACACAAATTCGACACAACCCCTATCAAAATTCCAGTTGTCCTTTTCTTTTCTCATAAGTTGACAAGCTGGTCCAGAAGTTCATATGGAAATGCAAGGGACCCAGGATAAGAAGTCAGTCTTGAAAAAGAATAAGGTAGAAGGGAACACACTTCCTGACTTCAAGACTTAAACCACAGAATTTCACTAATCAAGACACAGGCACTGACACAGGGTTAGACATAGATCAATGGAATAGAACTGAGAACAGAAATAAATTCTTATATTTAAAGTCACTCATTTTCAATAAGGGTATCAAGACTATACAGTGGGGAAAGGATAATCTGTCCAACAAATGGTGTTTGAATATCGACATGCAAAAGAACAAAGGCAGACACCTACCTTATTTCATACACATAAATTAACTCAAAATAAATTACAGACTTAAATGCAAGAATTAACATTGTAAGCTCTTATAAGAAAATAAGGGCAAATATTCATGACCTTGAATTACTCAATGGTCTTTCAATATAATATCAAAAGCATAAGCAACAAGAGAAAAGATAAACCAGACTTAATAAAAATTTAAAACTTTTGTGCTGATATATACCACTAAAAAGTGAAAAGACAATCAGAATAGAAAAAGATACTTTCAAAATAAGGGATTCTATGCAGAACATCCCAAGAATTCTAACACAATAATAGAATACCTAATTTTAAAAATGAGTAAAAGATATAAATAGACATTTCTCCAAATGGCCAATAATCTCAGGAAAAAAATGCTCTACATCACTAACCATTAGAGAAACTACAAGAAGTCATCATTTCACACCTATCAGGATGGCTAATAAAAAATACACAAATAACAAGTGTGAGTGGCGATTGGAGAAATTGAAACCCTCACATGTTGCTGTGAGAATATAAAATAGTGCGGATGTTTTGGAAAATAGCTTGACAATTTCTCAAAATGTTAAACATAATTATCATGACTTAGTCATTCCACTAAGTACATAACCAAGAAAGATGTTAAATCCACACAAAAACTTGTACATGAACATTTACAACAGCATTATTCATAATGGCAAAATATTGAAAATAACCTAAATGTCAACCAAATGATGTATAACTAAAATGTAGTGTATCTTGATCTTGGACTATGGTCAGTAAAAAGAAAGTACTAAAAAAAGGAAGTACTGAGGCCCTCCATGAAGCTTAAGAACATCGTGCTAAATGCAAGAAGTTCCAAAATATTGTGCCAATGTTTCTGAGTATATGAAATGTCAAGAATAAACCAATCTGGGCTGGGGATTGAGCTCAGTGGTTTCGCTGCCTTCTGCGCAAGCGCAAGGACCTGAGTTCGATCCCCAGTACCACAAAAAAAAAAAAAAAAAAAAAAAAAGAACAAGCCAATCTATAGAGGCAGACTATAAATGAGTGGTTCCCGGAGGCAGAGGAATGGGAGAGAAATGGGAAATGATTGCTGTTAAGTTCAGGATTTCTTTCTGGAGATATAAAGTCTTCTAAAATTAGTTTGTAGTATTGTTTCCATGGCTCTCTGAAAAGCCATCTCACCTTAAAAGGGTGAATTTTATAATATGTAGACTATATCTTGTTATGGTTTACATATAGAATGCCCCCCAAAAGGCACCGTGTGTTCTGAGGATGCGCTTTCAGAAGATTGGCTATAAGGGGTGCTGTACTCCTCAGTGGATTAATCAACTGAAGAGGTCAGATCTGAAAATGCTGTTAGATGGGGTCTGGGGCCAAGAGGCAAGCTGGTGCGAGAATAGTCTGGAGGCATGAACCTCCCTCCCTGGTTCCTCCTTTCTCTTTGCTTCCAGATCCCAGATGCCTACAGCTTTTCTCGTCAGACCCTCAGACCTTTCCACTCCACCATACCCTTCCTCCTAAGTTAGACCTATAGACTGAATCTAAAAAAAAAAACAAAAACAAAAAGTGAGCCAAAATAAACCTGTCCTCCTTTAATCTGTGGGTATCAGGTATTATGTCTCAGCGACAGGAAAGTAAGCTACTGTACATCTCAACAGTGGTTTTTTTTTTTAATAAGATGTATCTGGAGCTGAACAGTGGTGATGGTTGCAGAAGTGAATGTACTTAATGCCTTTGAACTTACACACTAAAAATGGCTGAAGTGATAAAAAAAATTTTAATTGTATTTGTTAAAGCACGGTAAAGAAGATTCCAGGACCATTTCCATAGGCCCACTGCAACACGGCGTTGCAGTAGGGGCTAGACTGCTTAATGTAATATCCAAATTTTGGTTTTTTTATATGCAGGCGTGTTCAATCGGCCTAGGAGTCTGGCTTAAGTCTGGCCAAGCAAAGAATCTTCGTTACTTAGTTTACCACAATAAAAATGTAAACAAAAATAAAAACTTAAAAGTGTAGCGCTCTTGCCACTGAGCGGCTGAGGACAGTAGTCTGAAAGCCTAGTCGTGCAGGGTCCGCGGGCTCAAATCGGCTCCGGACCAGGCGCGCGAAGGCCTCCTTTGTGCCTGCCAAGTGCAGCATGATGCCCCGTCAACACGCTGCCCGGGGCGGGGAGGGTGGTGGTGTCTGCCGTGCCACGGCGACTCAGCATGCAGTACCGAGAGGAGTGACACACAGGTATACACGGTTGGAAACACAGATAAGGGCGAAGGACCATAAACTGAGAGAGAACACTCCAGGCTTCACGGAAATATGCACCAGCAGCTGACGCGCACAGAAAACGTCAGGGCGCACACATGCGCAGAATGCGCTTGGTGGCGCCGCGCGCCTGGTGGCGTCCTTGCATGCGCAGGCGTACACGCCCGGAAGTTCCGCTCAGCGGGAGGCGCTGGTGTTGTGGAGGGGTGCGGGTGTGAGGGGGACTGGGCGACTCGGGACGAGGTAGGGGCTGGGTGAGAAGGGGTCCTTGAGGACACAGGATGAGGTTTCGGGATCCTGAGCGGGGACAGCCCCGGGGCGCTTGGTAGCGGTCTCAGAGTCCTTTCCCGCGCCCGCAGGCAACTCTTGCGCGGCGTCCTGCCGCAGAGCCGGCCCCCGCCAGGATGTCGTACATGCTCCCCCACCTCCACAACGGCTGGCAGGTGGATCAGGCCATCCTCTCGGAGGAGGACCGAGTTGTGGTCATTCGGTTCGGACACGACTGGGATCCTACCTGCATGAAGATGGACGAGGTTCTGTACAGCATAGCCGAAAAGGTAACGTCCACTGCCTGCCTGACCATTGGGCTGTGCAGGAATTTGCTTCCCCGTGTCAGCGGGCAGCGCAGGTTGTTGAACGTGAGACTAAAACCTGCGTCCTATATTCGTTTTTACTAATGGGGTAGTTCTAACGTGTAGACCCATTCTGCCACAGAGAAAAACAGGATTCTTAGGAGTCTTGCTTTGGCAAAGTGAAGATGTGCGCCCTTGAGTTGTGCGGGATAACTTTCGTCCGTTCATAGAAGTGTCCATAGTTTCTCTATTTTTAGAGAGATTCACACTTTCCCCCCTTCCCAAAATAAGTTAATGTTAATATTGTCAGTGTAGTTTTAAAAAGTTTTACTGTATAGTGCAGTGAACAAGACATATTTGCCAGCTTTGTTGCGGGTAGTTTAGCGTAGTTTAAAAGGATATTTTTTTTTGGTACCTTGTTTATTGTGTTTAAAAATCAGAGCTGCAGCTGGGGGTAGTGGTGCACACTTGTAATTGGAGGAGGATTCCTGCAAGTTCGAGGCCAGCCTAGGATACTTAGTGAATTCAAGGCCACCCTAAACTACACAATGAAACCCTCTCAAAAAAACAAAGACAAAACCAAAATAATAATAATAATAATAATAATAATAATAAATAAACAGCAGAACTTGGCCAGCCATGGTGGCGCATGCCCGTAATCCCAACACTTGGGAGGCTGAGGCGGGAGGATTCCTGCAAGTTGGAGGCCAGCCTGGGCTACATAATGAGACCCTGTCTCAATACATACATAGTTTTAGACTTTGCATTAATACCACGGTAAACCTTGTTTTTCTCTTTGGTGTTTTTTTCTTTATCCTTCCATGTCCTTTGTGAGCCATTTGATTTATAGCTTGGAATGATTCAAACAGTGTTAGGAGACAATAGAATTATATTTGGTTAGAGCTAGCTTTTCTAATTTTTCATATTAGTTCACTGGGTGATCTGTGGCATTTGTTTGCTGACAATAAAAAGTGCAGTTGTAGGGCATTGGTGTCTGACCAGCAGTTTTATCCTTTTGCCTTTTGACAGACGATACAGAGGCAAACTTTTTTTTTTTGGTACTGGGGATTGAACTCAGGACCTTGTGCTTGCAAGGCAGGCGCGGTGCCACTGAGCTAAATCCCCGGCCCTAGAGGCAAACTTCTAAGCCCAAGATCTTGGGAGGCTTGGCCAAGAGGATCAAAAGTTTGAAACCGAGCTGGGAGTGATGTTATTCCAGCACTTTGAGAGACTGGAGCAGGAGGATCACTTGGGCAATTTAGCAACTTAGATGCTGCCTGAAAATTTTAAAAATATATTTATATATATAAAGAGTTGATTATGTAGCTCAGTACAAAGGTCCTGGGTTCAATCCAATCCCCAGTACAAAAAAAAAAAAAAAAAAGGGAAGAAAAAAGAAATCCCAGACCACCCTTGAAATTTAGGAAGACCCTGTCTCAAAGAGCTGGGGTAAAATAAAGAGCAGTGACAGAGCACATTTAGCTTCAGTCCTTAGTAACACTCCCACAAAAATCCTTATATCAGGTTTAGGATAAGTTTTATTTGGTTTTTGCAATTGTAGCAATAGGCAAAAAACAGATAATAAAGGGTTAATAAAATATTTAACATTAATATTCCATAAATAAAGAGTTACTCATTGAAACAAGGAATAAAAGTAGTAGAAGCTCTGAATCTATTTTTTTCTCTCACAGCTGCTAATGTAAGCTGGGTTAATATAATTCCCTGGAGTGAATAGTGACAGATATAAGGATAGGTTTTAGTAGTGGAGGGTTTCTTCGTATGGGTGATCAAACTCAGGACCTTGCACTTGCAAGGCAGGCGTGGTGCGGCTGAGCTAAATCCCTGGCCCAAGGATATGTTTTAATATGTAGCATGGAACACTGTCTGACCTGCCATTAGGTTAATTTTTGGTAACCTAGTTAGGAGAGACAGCAAGTTTGGGACTATTCCTATATTTCAATCAAAACATATCTTAGAATGCTTCTGAAATGCATCTCTGAGATTCAGATGCTGTCAGTTTGGGTGAGAGGCCCAGAAATAGTTTTTAAAGAACCTTCCCAGTGAATTCTGGTGTGACTTGACCCCGGACCTCAATTTAAAGAACAGCTCAGTGGAGATCTGGTTCAGAAAAAAGTGCTTTGATTATTAACCATTTCCCAGCCTTTTCCTCTTAGACTCCAAGACTTCTCAAGTGGGGACTTGAGAAGGTGCCTGGGAAATTCAGCAATTCTCTCACATCCTGGGGCTATTGTCAACCAGGGTCCAAAGATAATGAATGAGGCAGGATCAGAGAGTTAACTTTTTTTTTTTTTTTTTTTTTTTTTTTTGGTACCAGGGATCAAACCTGGGTCCTTGCGCTTGTGAGGCAGGCGGTGGAACCAGTGAGCTAAATCCCCAGCCCAGAGAGTCATTTTTGCATTGTGAAAGCCAGAGGGGACATGGGCAGATGTTGCTGAAATTTAGTGAATAATCACTAAAAGCACATCACCACTGTATTGACTGAGAAATAATTTGGGCTGTAATTCTGGAATCTTTCACTGGTCAGCCAAGCATCAGATGGTGTTCAGAAGCTGCTTCTGTCCTTGCTGTGAGGATGGCTTGGAGAGACTGTCTTGTGAGGATGGGCCTTTGGCTCTTCATGGCTAAGTGAGTTCAGCAAGAAGCTTTTAGCCAGGAAGCAAGTTTCACATCTATTCATTTAAGTGCATAGAGACTTGTTCTCTCCTGATTCCATTGTGTCAGTTACAGAATGACTCATTCACTACTGGTGGACACATTGTTTGGTATTGAATCCATAGATCAGGACAATTTAACTGGGCTCAATTTTTAGTATTTTCTCTGATATTTTATATATTTGAAACTTTGTTACTACTTTTCTTTGGTAGTGATACTGGAGTCTGAGACCAGACCCTTCACACTGAGCTTCATCTCTAGTTTTGTTGTTTTTTGAAGCTGGGTCTTGCTGAGTTGCCCAGGCTGGCTCAGACTTGGAACCCTCCTGCCTCAGCCTCTCCCAAGTTCTAGGGTTACATGTGTGTGCCACCCTGCTCAGCTTGATTGCCTTTTTAATAAACTTTTAATGCTGTCACAGTTATTAAAAATGCAAATGAAATATATTAAAAGACTATTCGTAGCTTCTTAATATAATGAATTTATAATTCTGAAGGCCCTTTTGGGGGAAATTCAACAGGAGTTTTTGAAATTTAAGGTTTTAGTACAAATAGTATAACTTTCTAAAAATCTCCCTCTGCAGCAATGGCAGATAATGGGGGATCTTCCTCGTCTTGTTACAAGCCCTGTTTGGATATCTCAGCTGTTTTAAAGTGAGTAAAAGTTTTACATGTTCAGGCTGGACTTGATTATATTGTTTCTCTTAGAATGTGTTATATCAAATTGGTGCTTCTGCAGTGCTAAGCACCACTTCATGCTGGTAGTTTTGAGCTAAATACTTAATGAAGAAAATTAGTCTGAAAACTCACAGATAATACTTGAAGGTATGTAAAGGTTTTCAAGATGTGAATTGAATAAGTATGGGACAACTTATTTGTTAGTTACAATTTTAAAAAATTTAAGTTTTCTTCCAGGTGTGGTGGTGGCACACCTGTAATCCCAGCACTCAGGAGGCTGAGGCAGGAGGATGCTGCTATTTCGAACCAGCCTGGAACTATGTAGTGAGTTCATGGCCAGCCTAAACTACATAGCGAGATCTTGTCTCAAAAATTAAGTTTTTTGTATAGCTGTTGATTTTATGCAGTTTGGGGGTTTTTTTTTAGCTGGTACTGGGGGTCAAACTCAAGACCTTGTGCTTTCGAGGCAGGCAGCAGCACCACTGAGCTAAATCCCTGGTCCAATTTCATGCAGTTTGAAAAAGACTTGTTTTATGTACCTTTCAGCTCGTTTTCCATTTTGTTGGAATGTGGTTTGTTACAGTGCTGCTTTAGGGTTCACACTACCCTAAATCCCATGATGAATAAGAGTAAATGGATGTCTAATTTTTGTGTTAAAAAGCCAATACAGGGCCAGGGATTTAGCTCAGTGGTGCCACTGCCTGCTTCGCAAGCACAGGGTCCCGAGTTCAATCCCTGGCACCAAAAAAAAAAGCCAATACAAATAGAGTTTAAAATTTCTTGAGTGATAACATTGATGCACAACAGTATATTCCAGTAGAATTGTGTATAAGGCAGATATATTTGTGGAGCTGTTAAAGAATAGTAGGGAATCTACCTTAAGCACCCCATTAAAGGATTCAGAGAGTCAGTTGAACAGTGAAAGTCAGTGTTCACCCAGATGAGAAATCTCATAAGAACAAACAATGCATATTTTTGCTGTTTCCTGAAAATTTTTGTCTTTGGTTATAAACAGCCATGTAGCTGGCGGAAAGCCATGGGGGTGATACAAACATTGATAGGGGTATGGGCTCCAGCTAGGGATTTCCCACATGCCAGCCAAGTGACCTTTAATAGCTGGTCCCTGTGCCTCATCTCCTTTGTGCATAAAGAGGATAATTAGTGCCTGGCTCGTAGGGTGATTATAGAAATAGGTTAATATAAAAAGGTACTACCTAGGAGATAGGAGATGGACTTGAGCTAACCTTCTAGTTTTTTCTTATAACTCTTATCATAGCCCCAAGGCATCAACCTGAAGATAGTGTTGTGGTGAGTTGCCAATGTGCAAAAAGAACTTTAATTTTTCCTGTGCTTATAATTTGCTTACATGTGTACTGTATTTGTTGATAGACTGAAGGTAGATGTATGATTTTAAAGCAGCCAAACTTTAAACATTTAAGCTTCCCCAGAAAAGTTTCTAGAAGACTTCCTATCACATAGCAGTAGTGTATTCCATAATCATGAGGTACCTCTCTGACATTACAGAATTTGTAAGATTTTGTGAGTGGAGCTAACCAAGACAAGTACTATACTAACTTTTGGGGATAAAATTATTCAATTTAGTGACTTTAAAATGAATTACCTGAAAATGTAAAAATCATCAATTCAGAAATTCCATAGTGCCAGTCTACTGCAGAGAACATTTTTCCAATAATTTTAGGTGGATTCTTCGCTGGTTCAGAAACTCCATACAAAAATGTGAAATGGTGGTTGGTATCATGTGCCATCCTTCAACCATGTATTTCCTGAGAGTTAGTGTTTAGTGAGAGGTGGACTTAGTGGTGCACAGAGGCCAAATTGCTGACTTGGCTGAAGAGAAGAAAGCCATGTGGATGAGATATAGTTGGGGTGAAAGTTAATGTAATGTTCAGATAGCAATAAAATTAATAGAATCCTTTGGAACGCAGTTTAACATATAAAGAGCCCTAAGAATGGTCACACCAGAGGGAGTGGCTCTGTCTCTTTATCAGGAAGAAGAAACCCTAAGTATGCATAGCTCTGTGCTCAGTGAGAACTTTGCTGTAATTTGTAATGAAATTGAAAACAGCCAGACTGTCAACTGACAGGAGAATGATCCAAGTATTAAATAGTTTGGCCAGTCACAAAGTTTGGAAGTTGTCCATCTCTGGGAATCCTCAGGACTACTCCCTGACGCAGGTGTTACAAAGTAATAAATTAAAAATGGCAAGGGCCAAGGATTGAGCTCAGTGGTTCTGCCACCTGCCTCTCAAGCACAAGGTCCCGAGTTCTATCCCTCTACCAAAAAAGAAAAAATGGCAGAACTGAGACTTGAACTGGAAACGTTCACTCCATTGGATGGAATGGGGTTTTTTTCCCCCTTTAAAAGCTTTAATGATATGGGGCAGCATTTGTATGTGGTCTCCTGATGGACATGAATCTGGGTTAGGAAAACTTACTTTTTACTTAAACATTTGTATACTATTGATTTTTTTTTTTT
>NW_004624806.1:375845-393448 GCF_000247695.1 Heterocephalus glaber
TTTCCTCCAATGAGGATGGTTGGCTCCTTTGTCAAAGATGAGGTGGCTGAGTATATCTGTAGTTGTTTCTGCATCTTCTAATCTATTCCACTGATCCTTGGATCTCTTTCTTTGCCAATACCATGCTGCTTTTATCACAGTAGCTTTGTAGTATAGTTTCAAGTTGGAGAGTGTAATACCCCCAGCCATATCTCTGTTGCCTAAAATTTCTTTTGTTATTCTAGGTCTCTTCTGGTTCCAAATGAAGTTTTGGATTGTTTTCTCTAGTTTATGAATTTCTTTTTGAGTTAGGTGTGTTTCTTGTATACAGCACATTGCTGGATTTTGCTTCCTAATCCATTCTGCCAGTCTGTTTCTTTTGATTGGTGAATTGAGGCCATTAACATCAGTGGTTATAATTGATAGATATTGACTCATCCTTGTCATGATATTTTACTTTTGTTGGCTCTTTTATTTATTATTTTTCCCCCTTTCCCTTTAGTTTCTTGTATTGCCTGGTGGCTTCCCTCTGTTGGGCCTCATGGAGTTTTGACCTTCATTGTTTTTTTCTAGGATATTATTTAGAATTCCTTGGAATGCTGGTTTGGTGTTCATGAAATTTCTCAGGTGTTCTTTGTCATGGAAGTATCTAATTTCCCCATCAATTTTGAAAGATAATTTTGCAGGATGCAACAGTGTAGGTTGGAAGTTATTTTTTTTAGGGCTTTAAAATACTTCACTCCAGGCTCTCCTTGACTTGAGGGTTTGTGTTGAGAAGTCTGCTGTGATTCTCATGGGCTTTCCTTTGTAGGTGATTTGTTTCTTTTCTCTAACTGCTTGTAGGATTTTGTTCTTCTGTTGGGTTTCTGGGATCTTGACTGCTGTATGTCTAGGTGTAGATTTTTTTTGATCATGGCTAGTTGGAGTTCTATATGCCTCAGTTATCTGTCCAATTCTCCACCTGTCTGGGAAGTTTTCTAGTATTCTGTGAACAGTTTTTTTATGTCAATTGTGCTTTCTCCTGTTTTTACGTGGACTTCTGTCAGTCTTATGTTATTCTTCTTTGCATTGTCTAGCAACTGCTGGATTGATTTCTCATGGTCCCTTACTATTTTTAAGAAATTTCTGTTTTCATGGTCCTTAACTGCAATCCTGTCTTCTGTATCTGATATTCTATCTTCGGATTCCCTTAATCTGTTCTGCATGCTTTCAATAGAGTTTTTAATCTCAATATTTGTTTGAATGTGTTTCATGGATTCCATTTCTTATGCTGGGCAATCATGGTTTCCATTTCTTTCTTATGCTGGGCATTCGTGGCTTCTAGCATGTTTCTGAACTCATCTATTTTTTTTTATCTCTTTTCTAGAGCCTCTAATCATGTCTTTCACTCTGCTCACCATCTCTGTAGTTACCTGGGAGATTATTTCTGTTTTCAATTTTTCTAGAGCCTCATTCATCTGTTTTGTTACTTCCTGTGCTATCAGTTCAGGGTGTCCAGGTGGTTGATTATCAGGCTTTTGCACCTCGTTTCCCCCAGGATTTACCCTTGGTGGGGTGGAAGTCTGAGTTTGTGCCTTGCTTAAATGTCTTCTCACTTTTGTTTTTGGTACTGTCCTTGGTTTAATTCCTGGGTTGATAGTTCAATATTGCTTATTGCAAGTCTCTTTGTTGCTTGTAATTAGAACCGTTATGGAATAATTGCTTCTCAAAGATGTCTTCAAAATATAGCATTTTGAGTCTCTAATGACTGAGGCTATCTCGTTTTCATTATAACAGGAAGGACCACTGACTAGATCAATCACAACATCTTAGCCCAAGTGATACAATCAGCAACACCCTAGCATCAAGTACATCTTAGAAAATGACAATTTATGAAAGTTATTAATCTCTCACCTTTAACTGTGTGAATTAAATCAAAATCGAGGACCAACCCAACATATGTTTATTGTGAATAAACTCTTCAATATAGCAACTTTACCCTTCAGGATGGGGAGTCAGAAGGAGTTGGGGAGGGAGGCATAGATAGGTAGAAGGATAGGGAAAGGTTAGCAGTGAGGCCAGAGGACACAGGCAGGAGAAGGAAAAAGAGAATAAAAGAAAAATAAAGGAGAAATCTGAATTAGGGCCAGAACAGGAACAAAAGGGAGATGAAGAACAATGTGGGACAGCAAGAGTGTGAGTGAGAGAGAGAGAAAGGAAAGAGAAAAGAAAAAAAAAGAGAAAAATTAAAATTTGATAAGTGTAGGAAAAAATAAGCAAAAAAACCCCCAATAATAATAATTTTGGAAATAAAAATGAAAATGAATAGACAATAGACACAATAGACACCGTGGGCAGCAGTGTGCAGATATAAGTCAGTGAGTCTCAGCAAGCCAGTCGCAGATGCATGAGATTCAGGCAGATTTCTGGTGGCAAGTCCCAAGTTGAGCTCCCTGTCCTCCTGTAGGGTTGAACTCTGCCAGGTTGTATTGCAGGTTCCACCTGCCCTTCCCCTGAAGATAGTCCAGGTTCCAATGGGAGGTGATGATCCCTCCAACTTACCCAGGACGGTGGTCTGGTGTCCCCTGTGTCTTTGTAGTGTGGAACCGGGTAGCTGTATAGCCAAGAGGTGTGGGCATGGCCAGTGGCGAGGGGTCTTCACCTTCTGGCTGGTCCCTGCCAGTGTGCTTGGCGCAGGCTGGATGGGATGGGGTCCCAGGACTTGGTACCTCTCTCTGGCGCCCTGCCTGTGTGCTCGGTGTGGCTGGATCCATTTTTATTTATTTGTTTGTTTTTTGGTACGGGGGATGGAACTCAGGACCTTGCACTTGGAAGGCAGGTGGCAGCACCACTGAGCTAAATCCCCCGCCCTGAACATTTTTAAATTGGAGAAAAAATAATGGACACCTAGCTTAACTTATATAAAAAATACACTGGTGCTTTAGTGAACTGCAAGTTTATTAATGAATTGAAATGTTCAGAAATAGTACTACCATATCTCTCATTTTAGCCAACATGGAAGGAAGCTTATGCCAGTGTCCATGAAACCCCAGCAGAACAGAGCTCCTCCAAGGAGATGGGGGGCAGGGGAGCTCAGGAGTTAAAGGTCAAGGAGGGCAAATTTGGTGTTACACTAGTATTTTCTCACATAATTACCAAATTAGATATACAGCTTGTAGATGGTGACTCTGTCCTTACTAGAAGTATTGAGCCTGCTTCTAGGGCTCTGGCCCTAAGTAGTAGGCTGGGTTAGACCCTCTCTTAAGGCAGGACTATAGAATTAAGATTTTTATATTAATATTAAGATTATATAATAAAAATTATGTTAAGTCTATACTCTCCAAAGACACATTTTCAGTGATAGTGATCTGCTTCTTGAATTTGAAATAATACCTTTACTATCAAAGCTCATTCATTCAATAAACACCCCCTAGTGCTTTGTATGTGTCTAAGACTGTGATTCCCAGGAGGCCTCAGCGCAGATGACAGACAAGATTATTCCCCTTGTGTGGCTTCAAACTGATCTGAAGAACATGATGCCACTCATACAGAAAAGAAAAGGGAAAAATACTGTGACACCTCATTTAGTTATGGTTTATTTTACTTCTGGGTGGCCTACAGTTTTCTTGTTTTTTGACAAAAAGGAAATAAATATCTTACTCGAAAATTAGCATTTACACTCTGAAAATTATTCAGAATTACTGAGTGAAGATATCTGAATATCCTCATTTACAAAACAGATAAGGATGTAGCACTTGCAGCAGGAGCCCTGGATGTTTGCTGCTCAGCTCACCACCTTCCACCCACAAATGCCATTTATTGTTTCACGGAGAAGTGAAGGGAGTTAGGCGCTGGAGAGACTCACCTTTCTTTCCTGCCGCCTGCCTGTTCCAGCCCCTCCTGTCTCAACTTCCAAGTCTATCAGCACCATTTCCCAACTTTTCATACCAACCCTCTTGGGAGAGTTGTACACACGGAACACCTCTGTTATTCAGAGCTTAACTCTGGCCACAGGCCTGCACATCTCACATGGTCACCATTGACCTTCTAGAAGCCAAACACCTTTGAGTCCTGTCTGATTTGAGCTGTGACCTCAACACAGGGCCCCCTGGAAATCTGTCTAGATGTCTTTGTTTCTGGTGCTGGGGATTGAACCCAGGGGCGTATATGTAATAAGCATTTGCTGTAACACTGAGCTACACCTTCGACCATCCCTTTTCTTCTCTTGGCTATATGGTGGGCTTCTGTGCTAACTCCAAAGCCTCATCTTACCTTAACTGAATCTGCAGTGACTCTTTTTCTAAATAAGACACATTTCTCAGTTTTGGGAACTGGGATTTCCTATTTTTTAAGGGAGGGGGACACAGTTCAACCTATAATGCATACAAATTGAAAATAAGCTTTTTAGAGGGCATTGACACATTATTTATAAAGACCCTTTAACATGTGAACTGTTGCTGAGATTCTGTTTTGTGATTCATACTTAGAAATAATGGAATATGTCCAAAAGTTTAAGGGTAAAAGTGTGTACAAACGAGGCCGGGGATGTAGCTCACCGGTGCCAACCTGCCTCTTAATCGCAAGCTCCTGAGTTCTACCCCAGTACCAAAAAAGTATATATAGGTGAGCGATATTCATGAAAAATCAGTAAGAAAACAGAAGAATGATGAAATAATGGCATATTAAATCAGGATAGGAAATGACAGTGTCATCATAATTATATGACCATATTTTGTTAAAACAATATAAATAGATTTTCTAAATATACCTAGAAGAAAAAAGATGGGACAATAAAGCAAAAATGTTAATAGCAGTTGCCCATTAGTATGGGATTAAAAGTTATTTTACAGTGGTACCTCATTGAATTTAACTATTGAATTTGATTTGGTTCTCATCCAACTCGGATTACAACCAGAATCATGGAAAGAATCAAGTCTGTGAACCAAGGTACCACTATAGTTTGGGGTTTTTTTTCTGTTTTTTCTAAACTTTTGTGATGAACTTGTAGTTAAAGTTACAGAAAAATCATGCAATATTACTTTGAGTTCAAACTGTTAGTATTTGCAAACGTTCAAATTTAAGTAATTAGGGGGAAATGGATGGCTGAATTCTGTAGGAATGTTTTAGACCAGTTGTTTAATACATGTAGTACGGATTTGTAAAAGGTCATAAAGATCATTTGTAGATCGGTGCAAATGATACCTCTGTGGCCATTTTCTTGAAGGCTTTAGCTTGTTTCTTAAGTTTAGTTAGTTCCTAAGCTCTTCTGAGAACTGTCAAAATGAGCTGCAACTAGCCAATTGGTCAGGGTCCTGACAGTGTTGCATTATTTTCTATGTTCTATTCTTTCTATGTTCTATACATTATTTTCTAGTTCTATGGGTAAAAATGTTGAATAATTAATTTTTTAAAAATTGCCCAGTTTACCTATTTAATTTTTAAATCCCCTTTACTTTTAGGTTAAAAATTTTGCAGTTATTTATCTCGTGGATATTACCGAAGTACCTGACTTCAACAAAATGTATGAGTTATATGATCCATGTACTGTCATGTTTTTCTTCAGGTATGTTACTTTATCTATCTATCTATCTATCTATCTATCTATCTATTTATTTATTTATTTCGGGGACCGAACTCGGGTCCTTGTGCTTCCGAGGCAGCGGAACCACTGAGCTAAATCCCCAGCCCTACCATAATTATTTAAATGGAATACTCTTGGCTTGGAAGTTCAAGGTAATTGGGGCAGATTCTGTTATTTAGGAGGAAATAGTTATGCAGGCATATAACAAGGCAGCTTGTATCACAGGGCAGTCAGTATCTTTTAAATGATTTTCAAAATCATAATTCCAGTTACGGCATTTACTCAGTAACCAATTACCGGGGATCGAACTCAGGACCTTGCACTTATGAGGCAGGCGGGGTGCCACTGAGCTAAATTCCTGGCACCAATTACCATTTTGAAACAACTACCCAAAAACCTGATGTGCGGCATAATGAAATGAAAGATATTCTTAACTGACATTTAAGATGTCTTTAAATACATTCTATAGATGAAAAATGTTTCAAATAATTTATTAAATATGATATCAATAACTTAGTGTCCACTGGGTGTGGTGGCAGGCCTGGACTATATTGTGAGACCCTGTCTCAAAAAATCAAAACGAAAAAAACTTGATGTTCTTTTCTAAGACACCTGAACTTAGGAACTAAGTTCCTAAGACACCTGAACTAAGGAAAACATGAACTTAATTACTCTTTTCTATAAATACAATTTTTTTTTGGTACCGGGGAACAAACTTGGAACCTTGCACTTGCAAGGCATGCAGTGGAAGCATTGAGCTAAATTCCTAGCCCTATAAATACAATATTTTATGAGCTCAAAATTCTATTGTAAAGATTTAATTGGGAAAGCAATCACCATTTGATATTATTATTACCAAAATTTGTTACTATACTTACTACAGAAGTTGGTAAATAGCAATTTGAGCATTTAGCCTTCCTCCAAAAGTTCATAATGTTAAGAAAGGTCTCAGTGGATTGTATAGGTGTGTATTAGTTTTATATTTTGCATGAATTTAGCAGCGTACATCAGTACCTATCTATGAGCTCAGTCCTATAATTACATGATGTTCTTTAGGGTCAGCTGCATTCTTTGTTCAGGGTCTAACAAACCAAAATTGTGGAGTGGATGCTTATCTGGAGGGCCTGGAGAGGAGTTCACTTTGGCTCATTCAGGTTATTGGCAGAATCCAGGTCCTTCTGGTTGTGTAACTGAGGTCTCTTGTTTCCTTGCTGCTGTCAGCTTGGAGCCACTGTGGTCTTAGAGGGCTTTTCATCTTCAGAGTGAGCATCATTTGGCATGTTGAGTCTTTTTCACACAATATCTCTGTCTTCCACCTCTGCTTTTAGAAGGTTAGAGTGATTAGATTAGACTCACCCAAACGATCCAAGATAATCTTATTTTAAAGTCAACTGACTTTAAGCCTGAATCCTATCTGTAAAATTTCCTTTGCAGTGTCATGTCACAGAATCACAGACATGAAGCCTTATCGTATTCATAGAATCTTAGGGAGCATTTTAGGATTTTGCCTACTGAAGTCTACCCTCTGGCTCCCAAAGATTTGTATGCCACCTGTAAGGAAAACACATCCCTCACCAGGGTTACTGAGGAACCTGTCTCAGAACAGAATCAGTTCCAAAGCCCAGAATCTCATTGTCCAGATCATCTAAACCATGAACCCATATTTCCTGGGCACCATTCCTTTTTCCCTGTGGACCTGTGAAGCTCAGAGATAAGTGAGGCTCTCTGTCCTCAACACAGCTGGGCTAAGTGTGGTGGCACAACTTATAATCCCAGCACTCTGGAGGCTGAGGCAGGAGGATCACCACAAGTTCAAGGCCAGTCTGAGCTACATAGTGAGACCATCTCAAAAAAGTGAGAAGGGAGCAGGGAAGCTCCCATCCAAGGCTGGGCAAACTCCTTAGGCATCAGTGCCCGAGATTACACTCACAGCTCCATGTTCTATCCTCTGGGAGTGGTTCTGCTTAGGTCCTTTTTTCATGATCAGTGTTTGTGGCTGAGTAGTTCGTCACCTTGCTTCTTGAACCTGCACTGGGGCCATCACCTCCTCTACCTGCTCCCTGTCCCTTACATTTTTAGGACATCAGGTAAACCCAATGAGGGACAATGCCTATAGGCTACCATATGTTTCCTGTTTGGTTGACAAAACTCATGAGGCACAGCCTTCACTGCTGATGGCTGAGTGCACTGACCTGTGATCTTTCTTGGGTTTTAGCAAAAGATCTTATCCTCATTGTTTTCCTGTGTGGCCATTGCTACATTTCAGCATCTTGTCACCTGGAGAGGAGTTATTCTGGTTAACAGTTCTTATATCAGTTTATCTCTTTCCTCTCATTTTGCTGTAAATAGCAAGAAGAAACCAGACAGAACCTTCAAGACTTTATTTGGGCCAGGCGTGGTGGCACACACGTGTAATCCCAGCACTTGGAAGGCTTAGGTATGAAGATCACTGTGAGTTTGAGGTCAGCCTGGGCTGCATAGTGACTTTTAGGCCAGCCTGCACTACAAAGTGGGATCCTTTCTCAAAAAAAAAAAAAAAAACTTGGCTTGGGAATTTCCTTGGCTAAACAGCCAAGCTCATTGCTTATAAGTTCTGCATTTCATACCAACTATAGGACACAATGTACCTGTTATTCCCACTGTGTAACAAGGATCCTCCTTCCTCCATTTGAGTAACACGTTCTTTCTTCATGTGGTTCAAGGATAGCCACTTTGGGGACTAGAGATCCTATGATGGACCAGAAATTGCAGGAACAACCATGGCTCGGTGGCAGGGACATACTTTGTATGTTTTGTGATTTTTAGGATTGTTGGCATATTCAGAAAAGGAGGTTAAACTTCCGCCTGCTATTTCTGTGACCCAAAATTCTAGAACAAATAGCAAGAGCACTTTAGTCACTTTATGCACCAAATATGCCAGGTTTCACAGTCTAGTGCTGGGACATTGTGTCAGACCAGTTTCTGCAAACCTGTCTTGATAGAAGAAATAGTGAAGTAAATGAGCGAATGGAAATGCTAGGGGACAGATTTGTAGAGACATAGGTGCAGAAGAAATGAGTCTGAAATCAAGGCTTCAGCAGTGCGCAAGGGACTGGACCACCCATACTCAGTTTAGATGAGTTTGGATCATTCACTGAGCTGGAAGCATGGGCACAGAGGGCGAGCCTTAAGCAGGGCAGTGCAGCATAGCACATGAAGGTGAGAAGAAGCAAAGGTTCTCATCCCTGGCTTCCTGGGCAAGTGAGAGGCCCTGGAATGTTATCCTTGAAGCAAACGCTTGATGTAGAAGAGTGACATCAGATTAGCCTTTCAGCTGTTAGTGAAAGGCAGCCAAGCCAGAAACCTCACATTGAGCACTTTCATGGTCTAAGATTGAAGCCAAATGTATGACCCTGTAGAAATGACAAGTTAAAACTAATAAAAATCAGTCAACAAACCAGAAAAAAAAAATCATGGAGATGCAACAGAGGTTAACATCTTTATTTTGGAAAATACAAATACAAATTTATAAGAAAGTTTAGCCTTTCAAAACAGAAGTATTTAAAGGTACATCTACTTCCTTAGTCATAAAGATACAAAAAGTCGGCTGGGGATTTAGCCCAGTGGTTCCACCGCCTGCCTCGCAAGCAGAAGGACCCGAGTTCAATCCCTGGTACCCAAAAAAACCCAAAAAACAAAAAGTCAAAGCTGGGAGTGGTGGCTTACACCTGTAATACCAGCACCCTGGAGGCGGAGGCGGGAGGATCACCACAAGTTTGAGGCTAGCCTAAACTACATAGCGAGACCTTGTCTCCAAAAAAAAAATGATGCAAAATACCATTTTCATTTCACATTTGTAAGTCTTTTAATAAATTTATACCAAGGGCTGGTGAAAGCAGCATAAAAAGATATATACACTGCTTTTCAGGAAAACTGTTAGTACAACCCTCTAGAAAAAACTTGTCTTTTTAAGTGTGTAAAACTTTGCTTACCACATAGGATATTTGTCCAAAGGAAATAAAAAGACAGAGCTTAGTGGTCCTTGTGTTACACTTTTTAGAAGTAGCATGTAGGTTGTTTCCATCTTCTCTTGAACTATGGTTTCTCCTCTTGATTATATGTATCCTTAAAATAATGTTAACCAGCAATTGTGACAGCAGGAAAAACTCAGATATTCTTTTTGTGGAATTCCGTGAGCATTGGTACCCTTTTCTCTTTGCAGGAACAAGCACATCATGATTGACTTGGGCACTGGCAACAACAACAAGATTAATTGGGCCATGGAAGATAAGCAAGAAATGGTTGACATAATAGAGACCGTGTATCGTGGTGCCCGTAAAGGCCGGGGCCTGGTGGTGTCTCCTAAGGACTATTCCACAAAATACAGATACTGAGGTGCTGTTGTCACAGTCTGTGCAGATAAATGCTGTGGAGCCGTTTTCAGGTGGAAATAATTTCAACTGTGTAAAGCCTTTGGAAAATTATATGGATCTCAGGGGCTGGAGGGTCCTTGAGTAAGGGTTGTATGCCTTAACTAATTGAAGCAAATAAACATATGGTGAAGGAATAGTCACAGTTATTAAGAAATTGTATGGATTATGGATTTTGATAGTCAAATTAATTATTTCCTTTCCTTTCCTTTTATTTATTTTTTTTCCTTTACTTTACTTTTAGACTAAAATCAAGGTGTTTGTCCTGTGTGGATGTTAAGTTCTGCGTACTTGGCTTAGTTCTTGGGTTATGAGATCAAAGGATCACAAACAAAATTGCCTCAACAACAGAAACTTAAAATTTCCCAGTTCTAGAGGCAAGAAGTCTGAAAAATTGTTGGTGGGCTTAGTTCCACCTGAGACTATAGGGGAACATCTATCCCCAGACTGCTGGCTTCTAGGGCCTGTTGGAGACTGCTGGAAGTCTGAGGCTGTTTGCAGATGCCTCACCTCAGTCTTTGCCTCTATCTGCACAGGTGGTTTCCTGGTGTGTGTGTCTGTATATGCCTCTCTCCGCATTTTCTCTTTTTATAAGGACACCAATCACATTGGATTAGGACCCACCCCACTCCAGCATCATCTCAACTAATTACATCTGCAAAGACCCATTCCAGATAAGGTCACAGGCAGATTTTGGGATAACATATTCAATCCATAACAGAATCCAAAGTCTCAATCTTATTCTTGTTATAAAAATGATATAATACTGATTGAACTTTCCCTTTAAGGAGTAGAACTTTTTTACTTTCCTAAGTTTTTTTTTTTTTTTTTTTGAGACAGCATCTCACTGTGTAGTTTAGCATTTCATTATGTAGCTCAGGCTGGCCTTGAACTCAAGGCAGTCCTTTTGCCTCAGTCTCCTGAGTACTGGGATTACAGGCATGCACCCCAGACCTGACCTACTTTCTTGAGATTCTGTCTGATGTATTTGAACATGTTATGTTCCTGTGGAAACCATGACCCTTCAGCGCATCCAGTGACAAACCTCTTTATTACACTCCCATCTTATTTCTCTATCTCTTAACAGGCAGGGGGTAGAGTGGTTGGAGCCTCCCTGTCACCTCTTGGGGCACATCTTTTCTCTGATACGAAAGTGAGTGCAGTGGGGTGCAGGGTATCAGCACACCCAGAGCAGGTTTCAGAGCTGTTCGCTGCCTGCTGAGTGACCCTGGGGAGTCACTTTATTGTTGCTGTTTCTCACCTGAAAGGGGAGAGTCTTGTCTGCCTTGTGCACACATGTTGATACATGGGAAGCACTGGGCACCTTCTAGACATGTGGTGGAGTGAAAGTGCTCACTGCTATTATAGTAATTCGTTGTTAAAATACAAGTGAACTTACAAAAGAGTAAATCGTTTCTTACACATATGAGTGCTTTTTTTGCTTTTTTTTTTTTTTGGTACCAGGGATTGAACTTGGGTCTTTGCACTTGTGAGGCAGGCAGCTCAACCACTGAGCTAAATCCCTGGCCCTCCTGTTTCAGAATCGCGGAAAGAAATACATGGAGACACAGAATTTGGGTAAAATAATAAGTTTACTCGGAAGCAGGCAGGACCGCCAGAAACTGGTCTGGTCAGAGTCTGAGCCCTGCGTTCTTTGTCCATCACCTTTTATACTTTTGTCAGTGATTATCTCATCCCTAGTGGTCTTTGTTAAGTAAAGTTCCAGTTCCTGTTTAATGGTTAGACACAGGTGGTTTCTGTCACTGATTACAGTCCTAAACACATGACAGTTAAGGCACATATATCACAAGTTTGTTCAAGGATTCCCACTTTGTTCTTCAGAGCTAGGATGTTATCTATAATGGAGTTAAAGATCAAAGGAGCTATATAACTTTCACTTTAAACAACAAAAGCAGTGGGCTAAGGCGTGCTTTTCAAGGGATACACTACCTATTTTGCTTCCACAACTACTTTAGTAGCTAATCTACTAAACTTTAAAACTTTTCCCTATCACTACAAGTGCATTTTTTTTTTTTTTTTTTTGGTACCAGGGATCAAATTCGGGTCCTTGGCTTATGAGGCAGGCAGCAGAACCACTGAGCTAAATCCCTGACCCCTACAAGTGCATTTTAAATGGATTTAAAATTCATAAGCAGCACCTAGCATACAAGAAGCCCCCAGTTCAATCCCCAGCACTGAAAAAAAGTCAAATGCAAATCTATCATCACTATCATTAGTTTTCCCTTTTATGAAATAGAATAAAGCCATATCACAGTGTTATGAGAGCCTGGTGAAAAAAAATCTGTTCCTCTTATGTCCCTGATATTTCTCTGAAGAAGGGAAAACAGCTAGAAAGCACATGTGCAGATGCTCAGCACAACAGTTTGTGAAGGAGATGCAATCAGAACCACGGTGAGACATCACTTCGCACCATGAGGATGCTAGTTTCAGAATGTCACACCAGCAAGGATTGGTGAAGATGTGGAAAGATTGGAGACCTTACAAACTGCTAGCAGGGATACAAAGTGATATGGCCACTGTGAAAAGTAAGCAAGCACATACTAAAAAAGATAAACATGGTGTTGCCACTCAACCCGGCAATACTATCCCTAGGTATCTAACCCAAGAGACCTGAACAAAGGTCCACACGGAAACCGCAGAATGGTTATTCACAGTAGCCACAATGTGGAAACCAAATGTTTCCAGTCAATGGATGACTGGATAACAGAATGCTATATCCATACAGTGGAATATTCTGTTATTTAAAACATGAAGTGCTGATTCATACTACAATATGGATGAACCTTGAAAGCACGACTGAGAGGCCAGCCACTGCATGGTGTGTGGTCCTGTGAATATAAAATGTACCCACCAGCCAAGCTCATACATATAGTGCATTGGTGGTAGCTTAATCCTGGTAGGAGTAATGGGAAGGGGATAGCAAATGGGGGCAGGATTTCCTTTGAGATAAATGTCTTCTAAAATTGTGATGGTTGCGTAACATATGTCTCTTTTTGGTGGGGCTTTTTTTTTTTTTTGAGTGTCTTGCTATGTAGTTCTGGCCTTCAACTCACTATGTAGCCTAGGCTGGCTTTGAACTTGAAGTGATCCTCCTGCCTCAGCCTCCCAAGTGCTGGGATTATAGGTGTGCAGCACCATGCCTGGCTAAAATCATTTAGTTTTGTACTTTGAATTGTGTGATACATGATTTACTTCTCTTGCTGATAACAGCTTTATTAACCATTACAAGAAAAATATTAGCAGTAAGTTTACGTTCCATCTTTATGAGTTTATTAAGTACTTACTGTGAGTGTGTGGCATATTACATTAGTCTGCTTGGACTGCCGTAACAAAAGACTACATTCTGGATGGCTTAAACAACAGAAATTTATTTTCTCATTTTTCTGGAATCTAGAAGTACAAGCCAGTTTGGTTGCAGAGCTGTGGTCTGGCTAGTAGAGGGCAGCCTTCTTCCTCTGTCCTCATGCTCATTCCTTGGTGTGCACACAGAACAAGTGACCTCCTGGTCTTACAAGGACTCTAGCCCTACTGGATCAGGACCCAACTTTAGGACTTCATTTAACCTTAATTCCTGAGAGGCGCCATCTCCAGATAAAGCAACACAGGTTAATATGTGAATTTGGGGGGACATAAACAGATATCGAGGTTGTAGTAAATTCACTGACACTTGATTTTGTAGTATTAGGAATTGAACTGAGGTCCTCATGCATGCTAGGCAACTACCACTGAGCTAAATCTCCAGCTCTTATTTATTTTTAATTTTTTTTATTTGTGTGTGTGTGTGTGTTACTAGGGATTGAAGCCAGGGGCTTGTGCATGGTAGACAAGTGCTCTATCAGTACATCCCAGATGCCCCACCCTGCTTTGGGGGTGGGTGAGTAGGTTAGTCTTGAACTCACTGTGTAACCCAGGCTGGCCTTGAACTTGCAGTAATCCTCCTGCCTCAGCCTCCCAAGTGCTGAGATGACAGGCCTGCACAACCTCACCTAGCTCCCTGCCCTTTTAATGTTATAGTTGGAGACAAGGTCTCACCAAAGTATCCAGGCTGGGCTTGAACTTGAGATCTGGCAGTTTCCTGAGTAGCTGGGATTGTAGGCATGTGTCACCATGCCTGGCTCACACTTGATTTCACTTGCAATCTTTTTCACTGGTGCTTTGTGACTATGTAGTTAAATTTATGAATTGACAATGTGTCCCAAGTTTCTCTCTTTTTATATGTATTATATATATACCTGTTGTCTTCCTAGCCCTGAGCTAAGTGCTGTACTTCGCTTTGCAAGCAATTTTCACAAATCCTTCCAATCACCTACCAAATCTATTTCTCTTTTTTTAAATGAGGTCCACTTTGTTGCCTGGGCTGATCTCAAACTTCTGGGTTCAAGTGATCCTCTGGCCATAACCTCTCAAGTAGCTGGGACTGAGGTAGGATCTGAGGTGGGATAGAAGAAATAAAGATAGGAGACAAAGAAAACTATTTTGTTTTGTTTTGTTTTTTGTTTTTAGAAAACTAGTTTTAAAACTGTACTTTTAAAAAACCCTGCAGCTTTGGGACAAAAAGTTACAATGCTTTATTTTCTCTTTCTAGGAAACTCAAAAATTCCTGAGTCTTTTTGATTGATTTGTTGGTACTGGGAGCCCTCATCTTAATCCATGAACCTGAGGGTGCATCAAGGAGGAATTCATGACAGAGATGTAATAGAACCTTGACCACTGGGTCCACTTCTAAGGGTCACACAGAGCAAAATCCCCACTGTGAGATGCTGCTCCCCACATTCCCACTGGAGAATGAGCCACAGGACCTAACTCCTGCAGGGAGTAGCTCAGATTCTAAGCTACTTTTAAGCAGCTCAGATTCACTCTGTGAAGACAGTGACAATCCACCTGAGTGTACAGGGCCTGGGGGCACTGGGACTTACCAGACATGCACCTGCACGGTCTCAGATGTGTGGATCCCCAACAGCTCTCCCATTCTGTGCAATAGCAACAGGGAAAGAGGTTCCTCCTTTTGTATTTTTGAACCAACCAGAAAGAGACAGGTAATATAATACTTCTAGGCCTCTTGGCTGGACAATTAGATTGCGGAGCTAGAACAGCACAGCTCTTGTGCATCAAAACATGACTGCAGTCAGGAAGGAGAACTGAGTAAGAGCAAAACCAGCTTCCCACATAGACAGCCTGCCAGCCTCAAGTCCAAAGCAACAGCGAGGAGCTTTCAGTGATCAGGAATAACATAAATATGTTCCACATCTCCAAACCCCAAGGCCCTTCCGGACAGTTCAGACGAGCAGTTTCCCTCCTGCCCCAGGGTCCAGCCACCACATGGCACTAAGCATCGTGAGGCTTATCCAGACTCAGTATATCTCTGCAGGCTGCTTGTTTGTATTCTTTAAAATGTTCTTCATAGTAAAGCAGGAAACAGTAGTTGTTTCCCTGTGTTCTGTGAGCTGCCCTAGCTAATACATTACATCTGTGGATGGTCTGTGGGAACCCACTGGTAGCTTCTCAATGAGAAGTTCCAGAGACCTGGACTTGGGGCTGGGTGTGAAGCAGGACCATTTTAGGACTGAGCCCTTAGCCTGTGGGATCTGACGCTGCTTCCAGGTAAGTGATAGCAGAACTGACTTGGAACAAAGGCATCTAACTGTTGCTTGCGGGCAGGCAGGGAGAAATATCCACATGTTACGGGATCACGGAGTCTCCTGTGTTGATTGTGGTGTGAGAACAAGGAAAAGTGGTTTGGTTTATTTCTACTCAATGGCTTCTGTTAGGATTTATATCTAGATGTCCCCCAAGAGGCTCAGGTAGATTATGGGGGCTTATAGCTGACTTGCGGTTAGGAGGCGGGGCCTGGTCTGAAAAGCAGGAGTCTGGAGCATGGCCTAGAAGGTTGTATCTCCTCTAGGGCTCCTCCTTTATGTTCTGGTTCCTGTCTTCCATGAACAGCTAATTCTTCCACTATACATCTTTGCCATGCCATCTTGCCTTAAACCTGGTGTTTTGTTCCAGTGTCAAGAAGAGTGACAAAGATAGCTTCTTAAATGCCTCTAACCCTAGGATTATTTTTTAAAATTTATTTTTCATTAGTATGTGTGTGTAGTACATTACATAATGATTACATTTATCATGGGGAATTGGTACCTGTACATACCACATCTTAATTCTTTTTTCATCCCCTGCCCCTCATCTTCCCCTGTTCCTTCCAACTCTTGGTCCCCTTCCCATTTGCAAAAGCTCTATTTCCATTTGTTTTCTTCTTCAATCTTTTCTTTTTCTGTCCCCTCAACCCATCTCTTGTTCTCCCTCTCATTTGAAAAAGATCTCCCTACTTCCTATTATCTTTTATTTTGTGCTTTATTTATATTTTTTGTGGTTTCTCATATAAGAAAAACCATGTGGCATTTAAGCTTGTGTGTGTCATTTCACTCAACATTATGGTATCAAGGTGTATCCATTTACCTGTGAACACTTAAGTTTATCTTTCTGGCACAGTAGTACTCCATTGTGTGTAAATACCATGTTTTCTTTATCCATTCATCCATTGATGGGCATGTAGGCTGTTTCCAAGATTTAGCTATTATAAATTGTGTTGCTATAAATGTGGGGTATGCACCTATCACTGTAATATGATGTCTTTAACTCTTTTGGGAAGATACCTAGAAGGAGGATAGCCAGATAAAATGAAATTTCTAGTTTTAGTTTCTTGAAGAATCTTTATACTGACTTCCATAGTGGTTGTGGGAATGTAAACTGAGTGGGAAAGGGAATGCAAACTCAACAGTCCAAGCAGGTTTACTGCCAAACCTGAGTGGGACCTCTCTGTGCAAGCAGAACAGTGAAGGTGTCTCTTACAGGGTAACAGGCTTTTTTATAGCATTTTTTCGCAGGCTTTTGAGGGGATGGATTGGAGAAACTGCAGGCTGATGTGTCATCTGTGTCCTCTGTAACCTGCTGACATGTCCTTGGGGAACCGCTTGTAACCTGCTGGACATGTGCTCTGTGACCTACTGACATGGCCTCTGTGTCCCAAGTAAAATGAGGCCTACTGGGCTGGGCATTTAGCTCAGTGGTGCTGCCACCTGCCTCACAAGCGGAAGATCCCAAGTTCGATCCCCGATACCAAAAAAAAAAAAATCAAAATGAGACCTACTTTGTCTAAGATGGTGGATGGACTCATTCGAACTGGCAGTGTCCCTGTCCAGGCTTTATCATAATCTAGCACCCTAGCATTCTTTTATGACTTTTTCCCCACCAGGGCCTTTGTGCTGAGCTATATCCCTTGCTCATTTTTTTATTTTGTATTTTGGAACAAAAGATGTGAAAAGAGTGCCTACAGTATTGGATGAGATTGCGCCCCACAGTGATTAGGATGCATATTGAGGGTTCTAAGCCAGCGTTTCCCATCGCTGTGCAAATCCATAGCTTTCTGGCCTTCTGTAAAGTGATGCATAAATAAAAAGCATTCCAGAAGAGTGCTATTTTTTTCCCCTGTGTATCTTTTTTTTTCCCCATTAAGTTTATTGGTACATTTTAGGGATAAAATACAGTTACATTCAACATTGGGATCTTGTACCATTACATGAGTATCTTGGTTCTTATTTTTTTTCCCCCTTCCCTTGCCCTCCCTTCACCCCCTC
>NW_004624806.1:405276-422951 GCF_000247695.1 Heterocephalus glaber
AAAGAAAGAAAGAAAGAAAGGAAGGAAGGAAGGAAGGAAGGAAGGAAGGAAGAAAGAAAGAGAAAGAAAGAAAGAAAGAAAGAAAGAAAGAAAGAAAGAAAGAAAGAAAGAAAGAAAGAACTTAAACAAGATGCAGCCCCAAACTTCCAGCTCACTAAAGGCAAACTCAGGGGGCATGAGATGGAACAATTTGAAAGCAACCCATCTGGATTCTCTGAAGTGGTAATATTAGAACTAACAAAGCAGATTAATGAGGATCTAGAAAAAAAGCAGAAATAGTTTCTCAGATAACTATAGAGATGATGACCATAATGAAAGCCATGGTTGGTGACTCTAGGGCAGGCACAGATAAAAAAAAATAGAGGAAAATGATGGAAAGCATGAATGTCCCACATAGGAAAGAAAAGGAATCCATGAAACAGATTCAAACAGATATCTAGGAGACCAAAAATTCCATTGAAAGTATATGCAACAGAATGAGACAACATGAGAACAGAATATCAGATATAGAAGACAGGATTGTGGTTAGTGATTATGAAAAGAGAGATTTCTTAAAAATTGCAAAGGACCATGAGAAATCAATCCATCAGGTAGATGATGCAAAGAAGAATAAGATTGATTGGAGTCAATGAAAAAGTATGAGATGGTGCAAACAACATAAAAAACCTGTTCACAGAAGTAATAGCAAAAACCTTCCCAAACAGGGAAAAAGAATTTGACATACAGATAAGTGATGCATCTAGAACTCCAATCGCCCATGATAAAAAAAAACTACATCGAGATATATAATAGTCAATATGGTGGATTAATTAATGGTCAACTTGGAATGTCCAGTTGAACTGAGTCAGCATGGTTCTGGGTGTAGAAGATCCACCTGAGAATTGTTGCCAACAGCAAAAAAGGGAACCTGGGGGAAAATTTTATACTGTTGATTTTCTTGGAGATGCTTGCTATAGCTGGTTTTCCTGATATGAACTTGGGTGTTCTTGTCATCAGAGGAGCTCGGGTCCTTGCTGTCACTGGGGATGACTGCTGTTCTTTTCAGGGGAGCTCTGGTTTACTCCTTGAGCATCACTTCCTGGCTCCAGTGCAGATTCCTCACCCTGGTGGCACAGATCCTTCACTCTGATGGTACAGATTTTCTAGCTTCCACCACTGGCCTTTGGGCCTTCTCAGTGTAGATCCTTGATACAGACTTTCATGAGACATTTCCCTGGGCTCTAAGCCTCTGGCTAGATTCATGGAGGTCATTGTCTTGGGCTCTAGGCCTTTAGCTGGACTTGTGTGGGACACTGCTATGGGATCCAGGCCTTTGCTGGATTCTTCAGGTCTCTAGTGTGTGGACAGATCTCTTGCAGTCCACTGCATTTGACTTTTGGGATGAATATTATAAAATAATACTTTAAATTATGTGTCCTGTATTAAATCTATTCCCTTGCAAACCCTGACTACAATAGTCAAGATTCCAGAACACAAGAACAGAATATTAAAAGCTATTAGAAAAAAGAAACAAATCACCTATAAAGGTAAGCCCATCAAGAATCCAACAGACTTCCCAATACAAACCCTCAAATCAAGGAGTGACTGAAGTATTTCAAGTCCTAAAAGAAAACAACCTCCAACCCAGATTGATGTATCCCACAAAATTGTCTTTCAAAATTGATGCTGAAATAAGATACCTCCATGATGAACACCAAGCCAGCACTCCAAACCATTCTGAAGGATATTCTAGAAAAAAAGCAATGAAGACAACAATTCCAAGAATCCCAATAGAATGAATCCCCCAGGAAAAGCAAATAAATTGAAGGGAAAGAAAGTGAATCAACAACAAGAAAATAGTATGACAAGCACAAGTTAATACCTAACAGTTATAACCATCAATGTGAATGGTCTCAATTTACCAATCAAAAGAAATAAATTGGCAGGATGGATTAAGAAACAAGATTTCCTTTTGTCTGGAACTGCCAAGTTCCAGTAATTTGCCAAAATGATGAACGCAAAGGGAGGGGAACCAGGTAAATGTTCTGTAGGCCTTTAAGAAAACATGGGGTTGTTTCTTTGGCCACATACATGCAAATCTTCAAAAAGGGTGATACTGTAGACATCAAGGAAATGGGTAATGTTCAAAAAACAATGCCACACAAATGTTACCATGGCAAAACTGGAAGAGTCTACAGTATTACCCAGCATGCTATTAGTATTGTTGTAAACAAGCAAATTAAGGGCAAAATACTTGCCAAGAGGATTAATATGTGTATTGAGCATATTAAACAAAGAGTCAAGATAGCTTTCTGAAATGTGTCAAGGAAAATGATCAGAAAAAGAAGGAGGCCAAAGAGAAAGGTACCTGGGTTCAACTGAAGTGCCAACCTGCCCCACTCAAAGAAGCAAACTATGAGAACCAATGGGAAGGAGCCTGAGTTGTTGGAACGTATTCCCTATGAATTCATGGCATAAGCTGAGTATGTAGCTCTGCCATGCAGCACCTAATTAGTGGCTGAGTGCCCTAAGCCCTACTTAAAAATAAAAAATCGGGCCGGGAATTTAGCTCAGTGGTTCCATCACCTGCCTTGCAATCACAAGGTCCCGAGTTCGATCCCTGGTACCAAAAAAATTAAATCAAAAATCAAAAATCATGCTGTGTTGTAAGGATGATTTTCTTAATTGTACAGGTGTGTGGTGCCTTTACGGAGAAACAATTATTTTTAGCAGATTCTCATTGTATGTAGTTAATTGTGTCAGGTCTTTACTCTTCAGTGTTTTTCTTGCTGAAAGATGTGCAAATGTATTCCCAAATACATTTATGAAATATTTATATTGGCTTGAAGATCCTCTAAATCACCATGGGCACAAGATGTATCAAAATAAATGGAAGTCAGTATATGGCATTTCAGTTAAATAAAATTTTTAATGCACCCTATTGTATATTCCATTTAACAATATGCTGCATACAAAAAACACATTTAACTCAAAAAGAAACCCATAGCCTGAAAGTCAGAGGATGGAAAACAATACTCCCTGCAACAAGAAGCCAGAAAAAAGCAGAGGTAGCCATTCTATTTGTAGACAGAGTCAATTTCAAGCCAAAACTTTAAGAGAGACAAAGAAGGTCACTACATCCTTGTAAAGAGAACAAGCCAAGTGGAAGAGATAACTATCATAAATATATATGCACCAAATATATACCAGGAAACCTAAATATATACAACAAATATTAACGGACATGAAAAATCAAATAAGCACTAATGCAGTTGTAATGGGGGACCTCAATATCCAACTGTTACAAAGAGACAGATAAAAAGAAATCAACAAAGAACTATCAGAACTGAACCAAACTTAGCGTAATGGTAGCTAGCTCTGCATCTCAGTAGCTGTACTGGGGGAATACAGGAGGCAATATTTGTGTTCACCCACTTGGTACAATGAATGGCAAGGTCTATGTACATGTGTCAAAGTATAAACAGGTGAGTGTTACCTACATTATGCACTGCTGTAATCAATGTTTGCAAGAGAAACAGATTTAATGCATGATACAAAAATTTACATGATTAGCTGACAATATCTGCCCAAAGAGTTAAGTGTAGTAGAGTGCAAAAGATCTGTCCACACTCTAGAGATTCCAAAGAATCCAGCCAAAGGCCTGGATCCCATGGCAGTGTCTTGCACGAGTCCATAGTAGGAGGCCAAGGTATCTGTGATGAAAGACTGTAAGGTCTGTGCCAGAAAGCCCAAGAGCTGGTACTAGAGGCTAGAGTGTCTGTGCAGGGAGGCTGGAAGGCTGATGCTGGAAGCTGACGTGTCTGTGCCAGAAGGCAGGAGATGATGCTCATGATGAAGGTGAAGATCAGAACTCCTCCAAAGAAAACAACAGCAGCCATCCCTGGTGAAGGTGAGGATGAGAACTCCTCCAAACAAAATAGCTGAAGCTTCTTTGAGAAATATCAGGATGAAATCTTTCCCTCTCATTCTCCTTTTATACCATTCTGACAATCCTCCTTAAGTGAGTCTTCCATACTGAGAATCATGCTAACTCAATCCCATCATGTTGACCATTAAATAATTAACCACATGTGCTATGTTACATTTTTGTGTATTCATAATTTTGTTATTAAATGTTTTCTTTTGATTTTTATTGTAGAATTAGGCCAATTCAGTACAATAGCACATGAAAATCTGCTTTTACAACTATGGGAAGAGGTTGAAAGTGAGTCACCAGGTGACTTGGCTACTGATGATGACTTGGATCATGTAAATCAAAGAAGTTAGCAAGATGTGATAGATAGAGAAGTGCAGAATGAAGACTTTGATTCAGATGAGTAAGAAAACAGTAATTAAATAAATATTTGAGTCAAAATGCTTACAATATTTCCCAGTCAAAATGCTACAAAATGGTCATGTGTACCTCAATGATCCAATGTGAAACCTAGGTCAGAAAATGTTATTAGGTTCTTACCATAGGTGAAACCTATTAGAAGGAATGCCAACACTGATTCAATGTTGGAACTTGTTCGTACCAAACTGTATGCTACAAGATGTTTTGAAATACACTAATAATGAAATACAAGAAAATATTCTATATGCATCAATAGTAATACTGAAAAATATATTTATCATGACACCTCACTATCTGAACTAAAAGCCTTCATAGTAGAACTTTATCATTCTAATCATCAGAATCAAAAGCACTTATGGAGAAGTAACAGCTATGACATTGAGATTTTTAGAACAATAATGACACTCAAGATATTTGGCTTCCTTTGAAATTGCCTACATTTTGACAAGAAAACCCACCAAGAAAGAAAAAAAATGACAATTGGCTTCTATTTGCTCATTTTTGAAAGCTTTGTTTCAAACTGTCAAGCAATGTATACACTGTCCAAATACACGACAATTGACGAAAACGTGCATCACTTCATGGTTGTTGAAGCTTTGGGCAATGTATGCGAAGTAAACCTTCCCAATATGGTATAAAAATATATGCCCTGGTAGATGTGAAGATATTTTACACCTTGAATTTAGAAATTTATCCTGGAACTCAGCTATCAGGTCTTTATTCATGTAGTAATAAACCACATGGCTTTGGAAACAGATTTGTTGCCCCCATTTCAAGAAGTAATCCAAATGTCACATTCAACTGCTGTTTCACTAGTTACCCGTTGATGTTACGTTTGCTAAAAGAACACCAGTTGACCAGCACAGGAACTATTTGCAAGAATGAAGCCAAGATTCCTAAAAAAATGTTGCAAGTTCACAATAGAGGAATAGTACAATCTTTGGATTTCATAAAGGCATAACAATAGCCTCCTATTTGGTGAAGAAAAAGTAGTATTGATATTTTCAACATTATACCATGATAATAAGAATGATAGTGTAGCTGGGTGTGGTGGTGCACACTTGTAATCCCAGCACTTGGGGAAGAGTGAGACCCCACTGAGGCAGGAGGATCCTGTGAGCTCACGGTCACCCTGTGCTACACAGTTCAAGGCTATCCTGGACTACTTAGCAAGACCCTGTTTCAAAACAAACAAAGATTGACAGTGAATCCATAACAGAAATGAAGCCATAAATAGTCACATTTTACAACAAAATGAAAGGCAGAGTAGATGTTGATGAGCAGCAACTCTGATGTCACTGGAACACAAAGCATTGGCCAATGATTGTATTTTACTTGATCCTAAACATGTCAAGCATAAATAGTTTCTTAGTTTACAAAGAAAGTAACAAGCACAAAATATCACAGAGAAATTTTCTTAGAGGACTGGTACTGGAATTGATAAATCATCAATTACAACAGAGGAAAAACAGTATGTATCTATCCATAGAACTCTGCAAAAGAATTCTGGAGCAGACTGGTGAACAGACAGGTAAAACATCATAAGAACCTTTGAAGAAAACAGGAAGACCAGCAAGATGTCAAGTATGTCCTACCAAAGAAGACAGGAAAACAAAATAGATTTGCTGTCAGTGTGAGACTTGGGCATGGAACATGCTGTTGTCATGTGTGAAGACTGCCTTAAGTATGATAATTGAACCAAAAAGTATTTCTGTGTTAAAATTTTGTTTATATTTTCAATGTAGTTCACAGAGGAATTTATTTTATTTATTTTTATTTTTTCAACCTTGTAAGCAGGTAAACGGTTGATACTGAAAATGTTGATGTTTATTCAGCACTCACATATTAAAAATTTAATATTTTATTTTATTGATATTTTTCTGTAAGTACACATTGTTTTTTAATTTTTTAAATTAATTTTATTGTATTCTTAAAACACTTTAGGTATACAAATATAATAACATTCATCACTGGAAATTTGTACCTTTACATAATATATCTTGGTTCTTATTTTTTCCCCATTCCCCTGCCCTCCCTTCTACCCCTCTACCCTTCCCTATTTACAAAGACTGTTTCCATTTTTTCCTTTTCTCATATTAATTCCATTCCCTTCTTTCCTTTCCCCTCCCACTTCTCCTTCCCCTTTGGACCTTTTCTTCCTATTTCACATTATCTATTATACCTTTTGATCCTTATTTACACTTTCAGTTTCTAATAAAACTCATAAAATTAAAGTTATTAATTTATCAATAGAAACACTTCTAAAAAAAAAATAAACATGGGCACTATATACCCCCAATAATGTGCCTTTCAAAAAATTTGCTGTGATGTTCCGGGGGTGCCCCACCCTGGGTGTGAGTGCTACCCACCCTATGGGTCAAAACTATGATCAACCAATAAGATTACAAGTATAACCGCTTAGGTAATACTGAGCCAATGGGGAAGCAGGTCACATAGCAAGGGTACCTGGAAAGAACAAAAACCTATTTAGGAAGAATTGGATCAGGAGGTCCTGGTCACCCACCTGGGTGGCTGATGGCAATCGAGACGTTATGGGACCAGGTGAGTGTAATCTTCAATTTACTGTTTATCTCTCAGGAAGGCATGTAGGCCTGGTCATTCCATCTTTTTTTTTTTTTTTTTTTTTAACCGGGGATCGAACTCAGGTCCTTGCGCTTGCAAGGCAGACGGCAGAACCACCAAGCTAAATCCCCGGCCCTGGTCATTTCGTCTTTATCTTGAGGCCTGGCCTGAGACAGATGCACCTCCAGCCACAGTTGTAATGTGTTCTCATCTTCTGCACTGACTCCCTCGAGTACCTGCCCCTGTCTGACTGCTTATAATACTTCTGCCTAACTTAGCTGTCTAAAAGTACAGCAAGAGTATAGCATGTGTAAATGTACGTGCCCTCCTTTTCCTTTTGGAGCACTTTGAATATCTTCTAAATAGAAGTAAGAGGTGATGTAAATGGGTGACTTATGATCCGGGGAAGATACTGAGACAGGTACTGTAATTATTTAATGCCAAATTATTTCTTTCAAGATATCTGTGGTTTCAGTGAATAATTGAGGTGTTAAAGGCAAGTTTATGAAAGGAGATTGACTTTGAACTTTATTTAGAGTTAGTAAATTTTTGACAATCTCAAAATTTTTATTTTAGTTAATAACTAATGGAAGTTTACTTTTCTACTTTCCTCATCTCTTTAGATTACTTTGTTTATAAACTGTTGTGTGTTACTGATGAGGATTCAAATCTGTGATTTACTTCAATTCAAATATTCACTGTGGTTTCTGATAAAATTACAATTATGACAAAGATGCTTTGAAATTTCCAAATAGTCAAATGGAACTGTCATGCTTTTAAAACACCAAGAATACTGAACTAGGGGCCAGGGATTTAGCTCAGTGGTTCTGCCGCCTGCTTCACAAGCACAAGGACCCAAATTCGATCCCTGTTACCAAAAAAACAAAAAAAACCTAAACTTAAAGGATGCACTTCTAGACACAAGATTAAAAAACAGATGCTCACCGGCCTGGGGAACATCAAGTGGTACTTCTTTCTTGGGTGCATTTAGCCCCAGTGCCAATGGCTTCAGTCACACTTCCAACTTCATGAAATGCGCAAAGACTTTGTGGGTAATCACTCATGGCATTATTTATAAGAGCATGAAAGTAGGAAAAGGTCATAATGTCTAAGGGATAGTTAAACCTTAAGTTGCTTAGATTATTATAGCCATAAACTGGAATACTAGGCAGATGTAGAAAAAGCGAGCATGAAATTTTCAAATGGGAAAAATTGCTATGATTTGAAAAGAGAACAGGATATTAGATTATGGGCGGTATGATCAACTACAGTATATAAAACTGTGCATATGACAAATGTCAACAGTGACTACTTGGTATTAGAATTATAGGCAATTTTGAGTTTTATAATGTACCAGAATCATGTTTTTTTTCAAATGAGAAACTATGAGTCCTTTTAAAAAAATTTTTATTTTTATTAGTACCTATTTGCAGTGCATAATGAATGATTACATTCATCGTGGGAGTTGGTGTACCTGACATATCTTAATTTTTACTTCCCCTTCCCCTTCTCTCACTCCCCCCTTTTTACATAATAGCTGTATTTTACTTTGCCCTGGAGAGAGGTATGCTGAATAACTACTTGAAAGTTCCTTGTATAACAGACAAAATAAGCTTGCGTTGGATCTTCATGCTTTTCTTCCATAATTACTTCTGTAGGGGTAGAGTAGGGTGAGGTGACCGCAGAACTCAGGACAGCTCTGTTTGGGAGAAAAAGCATCCATCTCCAGGATGAGAAATGCAGGCCAGCCTGATTTTCTTGGAAGCAAAGTCTAAGAGTCTCACAGACACCTGGTTCTTCTTTCCAATTGGTTAGATTTAGCTGGGTTTTGGGGCCTTCTTTAGTGACTGTTCAGACTGGTCATGCTACATGTTGCTGGTCTTTTGAAGAGATGAACGATGAAGGAGAGAATTGGAATGCAGTTATTTAAAAACAACTTCCAGGGATGGGGATTTAGCTCAGTGGTTCTGCCGCTTGCCTCGCAAGCATAAGGACCCGAGTTCGATCCCAGGTACCAAAAATAAATAAATAAAATTTAAAATTAAATAAATAAAAGCAATTCCCAAAACTGCTTGTGATTTCTTTTTTTTTTTTTTTTTAAGACAGGGTTTTGCTAAGTTACTAAGTTGCTCAGCTGGGCTTGAACTTAGAATCCTCCTGCCTTATCCTCCCAGAGTGGTGGAATTACAAGTGTGTGCCACCAAGCTCAGCTTCTGTGACCTTTTTAAAAATTTTACATATGGGCTGGGGTTGTAGCTTAGTGGTAGAGCACTTGCCTAGCATGCATGATGTCCTGGGTTCAATACCTAGTACTAGGGGGAAAAAGATCTATATACAATTTTTTTTTGGGTACCCAGGATTGAACTCGGGTCCTTGCGCTTTTGAGGCAGGTGGCGGAACCACTGAGCTAAATCCCCAACCCATATATACAATTTTAATTTGGAAAAAAATACCTAATAGTTTATGCTTTTCTTCCATGATTTATAAGTATTATGCACAAAAAATTGTGCCATTGTTTACAACTATCTTACTGTCTTTGATAAGTAATTAATCACCTTCTGAATTATATTTTTTGTTTGGTTGGTTTTTGTCTATTTTTTTGAGACAGGGTCTTGCTGTGTAGCCCAGGCTGGCCTTAAACTTGCAGCGATCCTCCTCCCTCAGGCTCCCAAGTGCTGGGATTACAGGCAAGCCACCATGCCTAGCTGAAATATATTTTTATTTCATCCCCTTGGTTTTTTATTCTTTTATTTGTTAAAATGAATTTTAGTGGGATGGAAGTATAATTCAGTGATAGAGCACTTGCCTAACATACTGGAGCCTTGAGTTTGATCCCTGGCATCAAAATACATACATACCTACTTAAAAATCAGAATTTATATTATATAGACTATTACTCAAAAAGTACAGTTTTAATCTTATAAGTTTCAAGGGACTTGTATAATAATATCTTCAGTCTATAGAAAAAATCTTTAAAAAGGTCAGCTGACTTATACAGTATACTAATTAATGTTTAGTTAAACTCAAATACAGTTTTCAACAAAGTACCCCAATTTCCTGTAATTATTAAAACATTTTTATACAGACAAAATACAGTATACACAAAACCATAAATGATAAAGTATTCCTTCTAGTCAGATGGGAGTCAGTTCTGAGTTCTGAAAAACAACAATGAATACACACGCTACAGACAGTGGATTGTGATCACTGAACTGATCACTGTCACCATCACTAACCATCACCGACTAGCCAGCCATAGAAGTCTTCAGGGACAGATGATTCTCTGCAACACGCTGTCTCCCTGCATTCTATCTTCCTTTTTTTTTTTTTTTGTACCAGGGATTGAACTTGGGTCCTCGAGCTTGAGGGGCAGGCAGCAGAACCACTGAGCTAAATCCCCGGCCCAAAAGGATGTTTTGTGTTTTTGTTTTTTGGGTTTTTTGGTACCAGGGATCAAACTCAGGACCTTGCACTTGTGAGGCAGGCATCAGAACCACTGAACTAAATCCCCAGCCCGCCCTGCATTCTAAATACATGCAGGAAAAATATAGATACTGCAGTTCAATGAGGGGTGATAGATAAAATGCTCAATCTATGAGACATTTTTAGTAGGGTCATGGACTCTCCCCCCATAGAAACACAATCTTAGAGTTTGCAGAATCCCCTGAAGCCCACAGCATAAACCTTGTGTCATCAAGCACAGACTGATCCAAACAGACTTAAACTTATATCTTTCTTTTCTCCCTCTAAAATCAGAATTTTATTTTTGTTTTCTTTTTTAAAAAGCCTGACCATGTTCCCCAGACTCCCCTCAGCCTCAGGCCCCCATATAGGGGATCAAACTCAGGACCTTGCGCTTGTGAGGTGCAGCACCACTGAGAAAAATACCCGGCCCAGCCCAGACTATTTTCAAACTCCTAGTTTTCCGAGTGTGTGGCTCTCAGAAGTGGTTGGGTCTGAAAGTGCTGGCATTAAGGACAGTAGTCTACTTGAGCCCTCACCCTGCTGCCTACATCCTGCACAGATCTGAGGTTTGATTGCTTTCCCCATTTACCATCGTGAGCAAAGACATGGGGTGGGGAAGACTGTGGAATGGGGTGGGGGCACCTCACAAACCCACAGGCCATAAGCCTAGGGGGAGAAAACTGTGACTTGCTGGATTCGAAAACTACAGATCCTGGAAAGACACCCCCCCCCACCCGCCCTCCGCCCTTACCAGGGATCAAACTCAGGACCTTATGCTTGCCAGGCAGGCAAGGCATCACTGAGTTACAATCCTGGCCCCAGTTTTTCTTCTTTACTGTTTTGGGGGGCTATAGGATATTTTTTCTTTCTTTCTCTTCTTTTCTTTTCCCCTTTTCCCTTTTTTCTTTTTCTGCTTTGTTTTTCTCTGTTGCCTTTATCTAATTCTACTGTCCTTTTACTCCTTAACAGGATCCTTTATCTCACTTTTCTCTCCTCTTTCTCATCTTCCATTGCTTAATTTTTTCAATTTTTCTTCTTTCATTCTCCCATTCCCCATCCCCTCTATCTTTATTTCTATAACAAGTAAGCTTTAGATAGTTAATTCTATGTTATTACTTTGAGTTCTTTTCTATTCTTAGTGGAGGCATAGTTGTTGCCTTTAGTAGATATTTACTGTATGTCAATATTGTGTTTGTCTTAGTGCTTATAGTATAATTATAGGTCTCTTTTCAGTGGTTCAGGGAGGTATATTATTGGGTCTTATGGTATGTCAATATCGTTTGCCTTTGATGCTATTTTTGTTGCTGATTTTTTATTGCCAGTGTGACATAGTTGTTGATATTAATTGGTTTTCTCTGTATGCCATTATCTAGATTACTTTTGTGTCATTAACAATACGGATCCATTCCCACACAACTAGATGCTGGGCCAATTACACTGTATCCTCACTTCTCAAATTGACAGAGGTGGTTGGTTCTTGGGATAAAGGTAAAGGACTATAGTTAGGCAAGCCCCAAGTGATTCACTGAAAAGCAGACACTAACTAAAGAGGTCTTCATACTAGCAACAAAGTCTTGCCACTATAAGCACCTGCAAACCTTAGGACAAACCAAACCAAACCAGACAAACAAAACACTATGGAAACACGAGAAGACGAGGCGAAGAAATTGCCAAAACTCCCAACGCTCCCAAGATGACCCATAGTGTACTGAGGAAGAACACGAAACAAGTTTTCCATTTAGAATGTGCACTCTTAAAGGAATTATGACAAAGAGCACTTGGAAATACTATTATTATTTTTAAAGGTTTTTCATGTAGTACAGCAACAATAATCCACATAGTAAATAACTATGGGATTACATTTTTCAAGTTGAAAGCAGAGTTTCCTAATAATGACCTTACCATTTGTTCTTTAAAACAATTTTCAATCCCAGCTTGTACCATTAGGTCATTCACATTCTTCTGTAAGTCCTCAATACGATTTCCCATTTCTTCCAGTACTATGTTAAGGAGAATTGTACATGTGGAACTGGAGTGCAGAGTAGCCAGCCTGACATGCCCTCAGAGACCCTGCTTCAGACTGCACCTGCTCAACATAGGTATGCATGAATGTGCCATGAGAGAAGCAACTTTTAAAATGAATGAATCAAAGTCTAATGTCAATGCAAATTTGCTACATCCCTTGAGTTTTTCTTAGTGTGTACCTTTAATCTTTAAGCTGTGAGCTCAGTTTTGAAAACCTAGCTTACCTTACTTGGGTATGGACTTGGGATGTGAGTTTGGTATGTTTTAGTCAAACTCAACATAAATATAATGGAAATTAACTTTTTAGAATCAGCTTCCCTGTGGTTTAATTTTATCATGTTTGAGAATAATTTTTGTCCTGTGCAAACCTATCTTCAAAATCAAAAGTTAAAAATAAGTGGTTCCAGATATAAATATTTTGCATGATTTTTAAAGAAATACATTTAATTATAAAAGTGAGCTCAAATTGGGCAAGTCATAGGGTACACCTTATCCTTACATGAATTTGCTCAAACTGGAAGCTAAGTTTTAAGTTCTGAGACAAAACCATGAGCTGCTGAAGTCAAAATAATGGTAGGTAGAGAGAGCCTTGTGTAGTAGTACTCTATGTTGGAGACCTTCAGTACTATTCTCTGAGGTCGCTGATTGCTTATAGTCTGTGGTGCAGGCCAGGCCATAGAGGCACTTGAGGAAAAGCCCCAGAGACAAATGTTGTGCAGTTGTGCTCCTTGAACTTTGCACTTGCCACTCAAATATTCTGTATTGCTGGTCAAGCAGGACGTAAAGCCTTCTGCTAGAGGTAAATGGTAATTAATGCATCAGGATGTCACTTCAAAGTACAAATGTAAATACTGGGACATCCTAAGTAAATAATTATCCCCTAATGGCACAGGACAAAAAGATACCCCATGGTGATTTGATAATCCAAAATTATTAGATTATTTATTTATTTTTTGGTACCAGGGATCAAACTCAGGACCTTGTGCTTGCCAGGCAAGCGGTGGGACCACTGACCTAAATCCCCAGCCCTAGAGTATTTATTAATGATAGAAAAAGGATATTTCTGTGGTTTAATGTTTCAGTAAGAGCTTGAAAATGTTCTTGAAGTTCCTGAAGTAGATTTTCTGCCTGAAAAATTGACCCATAAGGCAACTGAATGTTTACTATTGTCATAGGATATTGCAGCTATTGTGCAGTAAACGATCGTACAAAGGTATGTTAATTTTTGACAGAGGTACCAAGTTCTGCAACCAGCTGGCCATACAAAACTAGATTGTAAGCAGGCCCTAAATTTCTTCAGACCACACAACGCTTTTAGAATGATCATACACCTCAGCTGTGACAGCTGGAACCAGAGATCCGGACGATAATATAAGAAAAAAACCTCAATCACCTGAATCCCTCAGGAATTCTTCAGAAGAACCAAAACATCATCCATGGGTTACTAAAAGTGGGTGTATCCCCCTCTTTATCATTTCAATGTTATTAGCTGGTCTTACTATTGGAGTTTCAACTTTTGCTCCTGGGTTGTACAGAAACGTTGCTATTTCTACCTTCCTTTACACTCGGGGTGTTTATTAGCTGGTATTGGTAGTGCAGTTGGCATTGTTTATCAAGTCACACGGACATATTGCTACGATAACTGCTAGCGTTTCGTGTTTGTGTGCAGTGTTATAGTTACACATTGAAATCTACCCATGTATGACCTGAGTCTCCCCTCTCCCCTTTGTGTCCATCTTGAGAAGGGAACATCAGTTCCCAGAATCCCAAGTGCTGCTCCTACGTACATATGCAATACACCGCCCTTAGCCCTAGGCGGCTCCCTTAATCAGGCGGTATCCAACTAGGTCCGGAAAACGTAGATTATGTACAGGTAGTAAACTCTTTTTAACGGAGTACATTTATCAGTCTGTGTTCTGGGACTGGAACTTCCTTTGGCAAATAAGAAAGCAAGAATTGTCCAAGGAGGATCTGAGAACTGCTCCAACTCACCCACGAGTGGGCGGGGCCTGCTGGGAGCCGGTTGGGGCAGGGAGCGGGTGGGGGCTGGGCTGGAGGGTCGTAAGGACAAAATCGAACTGGGAGGCGGGGCTTGGGGCTGAGCTGGGCTGGGCTTCACCCGGGGCTTAGCAGGGCGAGGAGGGGCCGTACTCCAGGGACGACTCTGGGTGCCTCCTAGCCCGCAGCCCACCCCGCAACTGCGGTCAGTCCTAGGATTTCCAGGCCTGGGCCTAAGACCGCAGGGCGGTGGGCGGAGAGGCTACTCACCTTGTCCCGCAATTCCTCCCCGGGGGGGGCTTCGGGTGCCTGGGTGTCCATGTGCTCCTGGGCCCGGTGTCGCGAGGTCGTGGGTCCCGCGGACAGGAAAGGCCCTGGGCCTTTGTGTGAATCTGACAGGACAGAGCCGGGACGAGGGGGGCGAGGGCCGGTGTGGACAGGACCTGGAGCCGCCGGTCCAGCTCGGCTGGGTTCTCACCGTCGCAGGTGGGTAGCGAGGAGGACTCCGTGGGTGGAAGGTGTCACTGTTTGCTCTTATTACGGCGGCACAGTGGCACCAAGCGAAACTGACCGTCTCTGCTGCTTTGCGCACAGGTCAGTGCGCCGCGCACACCCACAGGCGGGGCAGAGGGCGCCCGCGTCCAGAGCTCCCTCCTCTGACTGAACTGCCCTGGTATTGGCAGGCTCCCGCCCTACCCTCCCAGCCTCCCTGCCCGCCCACCTGCCCTTCTACCTCTGGGTGCAGTATTTTTCTAAAATATAATGTGTCAGGGCCGGGGATTTAGCTCAGTGGTTCTGCCGCCTGCCTTGCAAGTGCAAGGTCACGAGTTCGATCCCTGGAACCAAAAATAAATAAATAAAAATTTAAAAAAACATAATATAATGTGTCACCTCTTAATGAGGTTCCAGGAAGGCTCCACCCAACAGCCCCACACAGCCTAGATACGCAGGTGGCGTTGGATCTTCAACTCAATCACCTCTGGAATCCCTGACATTTCTGGGATGCCAGCTCCAGAATTAGGAAGGGTTATTTGTAACCGTTTCCCAGTGCGCTACCAACACGCACATTTCTAATTCTGGTTTCACCGTACATTAGGAAGCAAGCTCTCTTGCTACTCCTTTCAGACTGGAGTTGTGGCTGGTGGATCGCCTATAGGTCACCTCCCAGGACCACACTCTTAGGACCTGTTACATGTCTAAAGCTGGAGAGGAAACAGAACTGTGTTTATCCGGGTTACTCCAGTGTCCCCAGGCTCTTGTCCGATGACTACCACAGATGCCCAGGGTTCTTAATGTGTACTTAAATAAAACATGACCACACAAAGACGCCCAACATCATTACGCAACAGGAAACTTCGGTGAGCGCACACGTCACACCCACCGCGGAGACTGGAATAAGTGGGAGGGATGTGGGGTTTGCAGCCCCTCATATCCAGCTGATGGGAATGTGAAACAATGTGCCACCACTATGGAAAACAGTCTGATGGGTCCTTACAGGTAAAGAGACCACATGACCCAGCCACTGTGCTCCTGAATATATACCCAAGAAAAATACACAGAAATTCATACACCAGTTTTATAGCATTGTTACTAAAAATACTCTGAAAGTGAAACAAGTGAGATGTCCATCAACAGATGAATGTATAACAAATGTGGTGTATCTATACAATGGAATATTACTCAACCATAATAATGGAATCCTGATACATGCTAGAACATGGATGGACATTAAAAACATTATGCCAGTGAAACATTAAGTGAAAGAAGCCAGTCACAAAAGGCCACCTATTAAATGATGTCGTTTATATAAAATATCCAGACAGGCAAATCCATAGAAACAGAAAGTAGATTAGTGGTGACTGCAGTATATGGTGGAAGAATGGGGAGCGACTGCTTAATAGTTAGGAAGTTACTTCTAGCCTGCCTCCTAGCGACCAGCGAGCAGAAGGTGAGGACCTCTGTCCTGCCTACCCCCCACCCCCTTCGGCTCCCAGCGACCAGCTTAGCCCCTTGGGTGCCTGCAGCAACCCCCCCACACCTCCCACCCCCACCTCTGGCCTCCTGGCTGCACCGGTACCTGGTCCCACACTACAAAGGCACAGGGGATAATAAAGGCCATTGTCCTGAGCTCCAGGAGATAGAGCAGAAGTGAACAACAGAAAGAGGGCCACTCTAAGGCTCCTTGATGAAAATTGAAGCCCATTGAAAAAGCGAAGAGAGTCTCTGCCATAAAGGCACACCAGACCACCGTCCTGGGTAAGTTGGAGGGATCATCACCTCCCATCGGAACCTGGACTATCTTCAGGGGAAGGGCAGCTGGAACCTGCAATACAACCTGGCAGAGTTCAACCCTACAGGAGGACAGGGAGCTCAACTTGGGACTTGCAGCCAGAAATCTGCCTGAATCTCATGCATCTGCAACTCGCTTTGCTGAGACTCACTGACTTATATCTGCACACTGCTGCCCACGGTGTCTATTGTGTCTATTGTCTATTCATTTTCATTTTTATTTCCAAAATTATTATTATTGGGGGGTTTTTTGCTTATTTTTTCCTACACTTATCAAATTTTAATTTTTCTCTTTTTTTTTCTTTTCTCTTTCCTTTCTCTCTCTCTCACTCACACTCTTGCTGTCCCACATTGTTCTTCATCTCCCTTTTGTTCCTGTTCTGGCCCTAATTCAGATTTCTCCTTTATTTTTCTTTTATTCTCTTTTTCCTTCTCCTGCCTGTGTCCTCTGGCCTCACTGCTAACCTTTCCCTATCCTTCTACCTATCTATGCCTCCCTCCCCAACTCCTTCTGACTCCCCATCCTGAAGGGTAAAGTTGCTATATTGAAGAGTTTATTCACAATAAACATATGTTGGGTTGGTCCTCGATTTTGATTTAATTCACACAGTTAAAGGTGAGAGATTAATAACTTTCATAAATTGTCATTTTCTAAGATGTACTTGATGCTAGGGTGTTGCTGATTGTATCACTTGGGCTAAGATGTTGTGATTGATCTAGTCAGTGGTCCTTCCTGTTATAATGAAAACGAGATAGCCTCAGTCATTAGAGACTCAAAATGCTATATTTTGAAGACATCTTTGAGAAGCAATTATTCCATAACGGTTCTAATTACAAGCAACAAAGAGACTTACAATAAGCAATATTGAACTATCAACCCAGGAATTAAACCAAGGACAGTACCAAAAACAAAAGTGAGAAGACATTTAAGCAAGGCACAAACTCAGACTTCCACCCCACCAAGGGTAAATCCTGGGGGAAA